>SWLB01000214.1:0-305000 GCA_011114355.1 Carex littledalei | reverse complement strand
AAATGTCTGCACAGAGTGGAGCGGATAAAAGAAACTCGGGTTGGGTTCATCAAATGCAACGGTTTGAATGGGCCTTCTGGATCCCACCTGGTTACAAATTAAATTTTAGTCAATAGAGGTTCCATATGTGTCATTTGCACCGAGTATTCAATACTTCAAATTAGCAAACATAAAAAAGTAATAAAGAAAACTAATAGATACTAACTTGACAGTCATGAAATTAAAAGATATTCAGGTCCTTTCTATATATGCAAAAATAATATTATTTCCATCCAGTTTCAGATGAATTACGCTGTCATATGATTTTTTGGGGCACTACTGAACTATCAAGCTTTTGGAGGGGTGTCACAGAAATTGGCTCTAGTGTGAATCTTCACACAGTTTAACCCATTGAAAATTTTCCCTTCTAATGATATTTCACATATATAATCTTTGATCTAATTAATTGATGTGCTATCTGAAATTGATTTGTATGAGTATACAATAATACCTTTTACAGTAACATATACATAAATGCCCCTCCAAAACCTAATCCTTTCACATTTCGAAAAATAAAATAGCCGCAAAATGATAAAGAGTAAAATAAAAGGAACAGACCATGTTTCAGCGATGGCAGCGAATTTAGCGACTTCAATTGGGTTCAGAGAGGACTTGAATCCGCTTGTTTCGTCAGTAGCAGCGTCAAGGATCGGGTTCTTTGTTGTAGGATCGGACGCAGGGGAGTAAGATCTCAGTGGTAGCAGAGCTGGAACCAGAGTACGTGAGGCGTAGTTTGGATTCGGATTCGGGTTTCTCAGCAAATCGGGTTGGAGAAGTGATCGGGATAGAGCTCGACGTGAGCGGAGAAATGATCTCATGGCCATGGCAGAAGGAGCAAAGCGGCGGAGATGCGTTAGGGGTTTGACCGAGACTGTGTTTCCAGGGGTTTGGATATTTTTAGGGTAAATTTCGCTAGAGGTCACTAAATTTTGTCTTTTGTCACGAATTGGTCACTCAATTTTAATTTGTTTCTCTATAGTCATTGAACTTTTACTTTGTCTTAATCAAGTCACCTTATAACTTTTTCATTCAAAATATTAACAGAATATTCTCATTCTGTCCAAAATATAACGGAATATGCTCATTCTATCCAAAATTTTAATGGAATATGTTCATTCCGTCCAAAATACTAACGGAAAAGTTATATTCCGTTAATATTTTGGAATAAAATTTAGAAGGTGATTTGATGGAGACAAAATAAAAATTCAGTGGCTATGGAGAGACAAATCAAAGTTGAGTGACCAATTCGGAATAAAGGACAAAGTTCAGTGACCTCCAGCGAAATTTACCCATTTTTTTATGTTCAAACTCTCCAAACTATAATAATAATAATAATAAGACAAAAGGATTCAGATCCACTGCGGTATAATGAGATCTGAACCGTTTAATCTGACACAAATTTTAAAGCGAACATTAAATAGACCCCAACCGCATCTCCATATACACCTCCTCCGGCAGATCCCCATGAAGAAACGCATTATTCACATCAAGTTAGTGTAATTTTCATCCACCATTCATAGCAAGAGACACAAGTGTCCTGACTGTGCTCATCTTAGCCACTGGTGCAAATGTTTCATCATAGTCGATGTCGTATGTCTGACTGTACCTTTTCGCCACCAATCGTATCTTGTAGCGATCAACTTTCCCTTTTGGGGTTACTTTACTGTGAAGACCCATTTCTTGAATTGTGTCATAATCTACTTGTTTGTTTGACTAGATTTGCAAAATATATATTTATTGAATTTTACAGTTTCGTGTCTTGAGATATTGTGCAAGTTCATGACGATATGAATTGCTAAAATACACATGTATCGATGAATTGCAATATCAATCAAGGATGCGTCATGAAGAATCAAGCATTGGAGCTAGAAACATCATCTCAAGATTAAGTTTAGAAATCTGTAAAATTGGTAAAGCATGCTTGAGATTGAGGTAATTTACCTTAACCGTTACAACGGAATAAATCAATCACAGCCAAATCGATTTATTCCGTTGTGACAGCCGTTGCAACGGTAGACCAGAATTTCTAGAGAATAACCGTTGTGACAACCGTTGCAACGGTTAATAGCCGTTAGGGTTTCTCAGCGCAGCCAAACCTGTCGTCTGGGGTTAACCGTTGCAACGGTTAAGGCCAGATACCTTATTTTGCTCAGCTCTCTATAAATAGAAGCAAAATCTAGGTTTGGATTATCACTCTAGCCGCCCACAATTGCAATATTCTGAATTCTTTTCAGATCTAGAAAAAGTCATTGTTGCTTGTGCACACAACTTCAATATTCATACAACAATCTCAAGCATACTCAACCACAATCAATCTCTTGTAAGAAGTAGAGTGATTATTTAGTGATCTTCTTGTTTAATTCATACATTTGAGCCTTTAGTGCTCGTGAGCCATTTTCGTGCTCAGGCCGTGTGACTTCCCAAGCTTTGTAAGGGCTCGCCGGTTCCACCTTGTACTCTTTTCTCATTGGGTAAAGAAAGGTGCGCCATCTCGAAGGTCTCGAAGCCCCATAGATGTAGGCTTTAGTGTCGAACTCCGTAAACAACTCTCGTGTCAAGTGTTTCTTAACTATTCTATTTACTTTACGCACACTTGCTTAGTATAAATGTTATTCGAGTTTCCGCCAAGAATAACTTATACACACGATAGTTAATCGTACTTAGCTTTAAATTTTAAAAGGCCCGTATTCACCCCCCTCTAGGTGTCTTAGGGACCAACACCATTTGTACCCGACTGACTTTTTGCCTGCTAGTTATGGAACTATCTGCCATGTCCTATTCTTATCAAAGGCACCAAGTTCCTCTTGCATGGCAGCCTTCCACTTTGGATCCTCATTGGCTTCCTGCCAACACTTAGGTATAGAAACTGTATCCAGAGATGCAATGAATGCTCCATGTACAGGTGATATATTAGAATATGAGACAAATTGAGCAATATAATGTGGGAAACCATATCGATCAGGGGGATTTGATAGGTCTAAATTATATATACATTCGATCTAGTTTTTATCACATAATAGCACCAAATATCTTGTATTTTAGTAGAGAATATAATGAAATTTATCCAAGAATCAAGTTACTGCCGAAATATATTTAAATTACAGGAAATGGAGCAAATTGTAGATCTTCTCGCAAGGTTTTCGAAAAGTGGTAGAACACTGAAAACGGAGTTACGGATCATGAGTTATGCCCGTTTGAATTTCAGAGCAAAACAGAGGAAATAGAGCCCAGTGCGGACGCACTGACCTCCAGTGCGGGTCAGCCACCCGCACTCAGCCATCAGGAGATGAAAACAGAAAAGTCCGAGCGCAGTGCGGACGCACTGACCCAGAGTGCGGATGGGGTGCACCCGCACTCAGCGACACACAGTTTGTATTTTGGCCATATTTTCGTCATACGAACTCCGATTTGGGTGATTCAAAGCTTGACGGAACCAGGACAAAGAGATCTACAACTTTCATGAAGGAAACAAATCCAAACTCGGAATGTATAATTCTGTACAGCTGCATCAATGGCCGCATCAGCCTGAAAAGTCTCCCAGTGCGGACGCACTAAGATCCAGTGCGGACGCACTCAGGAAAATTTGCAGAAAATTCAGAAAAGGAAACTTGGAACCAAAGGAGATTTGGAGTCGGTGCGACCCAGACCACCCGCACTCAACTCCAGTGCGGACGCACTGGACTCGCAGACAGCCAGAAATTCACATTTTCAAGAGGTTTTCTATTCTTGGCTTCCAAGGAACACGTTTTAGAAGGCCAAAAATAGCCATGGCAGTCTGAGGAGTGCACCCACTAACTCCACTTCTATCCTCTAAATTGGGCAAGGCCTTTGGCTATAAAAGGAGAAGAATTTCATCTCTCTCATCATCCATTATTATATCCATTTTCCACATATTGAGAGAGAGAGATCCTGCAGAAATTCTAGAAGGCTTTTCAAGGAAGGAGAAGAAGAAGATTCAAGCAAGGAGTCGGCAAGATCGAGGTTTTAGATCTAAGAAAGGGTGTAATCATTTCTTTATCTTATTTCTTATTGTTTTTGCCAATCTTTGTTATGGATCTCTCCAAGAGAGAGTAGTTCTCTTTCTAGGGGTTTAGGTCAATGCATGAACTTGTTTAATTCTATCTTATTCGGATCTTTGTTTTTATTATGATTGTGTTATCGGATTTGATTGTTAATTTCTGTGATTTATTCTTTATGAATTTCATTAGTACTCGTTCCTTTGAGTTCACCTGGTTAGGGTTTATTAAATTGAAGTAGTTTTGAAATCGCGTTGATCGTGTTTTTCCGCTTTAAGTTTATTAAATTCCGGCATTGGTCATGAGGAGACTACTAATTGAAACCATAAAGACACACCTTAGGATTGGGTTAGAAGCGACCGTACTTTGATATCCGATCCGGAACTATAGAAATTAAGGTTAGGATTTTGGTGAAGGACCGAAAGGAGAAGGCAAATCCTAATTAGGACACCTTAGAACAAATATCGATATATGCTTTGAAGCATGAGATTAAATATCCCTCTAGGTTAGTGACAGCCCTAGAATTCGAGGCACATTAATCCATAGAGCGCAAAGTATTTGTATTAATATTTGTTCCAAAGGCTAACTTAGGTTAGAAACCTCATCAAATCAAACATGAATTTAAACAAACCGAATAAATAGAATTAGCAAGGAATTGTAGACCGAATACCCCTAGATCTCCTTAAACTTGAAAACAAACCAATCTTTCTTCTCTTTATTTAATTTACATTTATTGTTTGAAACTCCTCTCTTTCGGGTATTGAACCCAACATTAGGATTTTAGAACAAAACCCCCCCCCACTTTACTTTTATTGTTTTGTTTTTAATAGTAGTTTTCTTTATTAAAAATTAGTGTTTCCCTCTCTCCCTGCGGATCGACACCTAAATACTACAATCGATAGGTTGTGCGCTTGCAACTAACCTATCCTTTGAGTACGAAGGTTTATAAATTTTAAAGGCAAAAAAGAGTACCAAATTCCTATATCTAAAATACTCAACAAGCTTTTTGGCGCCGTTGCCGGGGAGAATATGATAGATACTAGTTTTTATTTTAGGAAAGTACTTTTAATTCTTAATTTCCTTATTTACTTTTCAAAAAATTAAAAAATCAAAAATCCAAAAATGGTTTATTTCCTTTTTTACAATTTCTGAAATTTACTTTCCTTATTTAGAAAAATCCAAAAATATTTTACTTTCCTTATTTAATTTTCTGCACTTTACTATTCTCTATTTCTATTCTCTCTCTTTCACATCACATCTCTTCTCTCATAGGTTTGAGCGCTCTCACTGGTCACAAGGAGTCAAACCGCGAAAATCAAAGCCGGTGAATCCTCTCTTTCTCAACCAATGGCAGGTCTAGATCCCAATCTAGGCATGCCTCGCAGCTTTGAAGTGGAAGTGGAAGACTATCCGGAAGGCCTTCTCAATCAAGGCTTTCACGATCTCAATAACAATCCGCCACCTCCTCCTCCACACAACAACCTACTGCCACCACATCCACACAACAACAATGATCCACCTATTCTCAATAACAATCCCTTGTTCGGTGTCAATCCAAACATCGAAAATGGCCATAACCGCCAACAAGGCCACCGCTTCGGTTTTATACCTCAAGGCCAAGACCCACGCGAAATCAAGCCATCTCTCATCCACTTGCTTGGCCAAAGTCAGTTTGGGGGAGCCCTAAACGAAGATCCACATGCCCACTTAGCGGTCTTCGAAGAGTCTTGTGGCACCTTCGCTCGAGAAGGAGAAGAGCTCGACAACCTCAAGCTCAAATGCTTCCATCTATCCCTCCGCGACAATGCAAGGACATGGCTAAGGACCGTAAATCGTGACAACATACGAAGATGGGACGACATGGAGAAGTTATTCTTAGGAAAATACTTTCCTCCATCCAAAACCCAGCACTTTCGAACGAAGATCACGACCTTCAAACAAGCCGAGGGAGAATCTTTGACCGAGGCATGGGATAGATGGGCCGAGCTTCAACGCTTGTGCCCTAACCATGGTCTTGACATGTGGTTGCTCTTCCAATTCTTCTTTGCAGGTTGCACAATCGCCACAAAGACTCACTTGAATTCCGCCGCAGGAGGAAACATGTCAAAAATGGATCCCCATCAAGCCATGCTAATGATCGAAGATATGGCAATCAACCAAAGGGAGTGGACGGCTGAAAGAAGTGGACGAACACAAACCACACCGGGGGTCTTAAAAACCGACGAAGTTACCGCCTTGAAAGCCCAAATAGATGCCTTGCAACATCAAATGGCACAAATGCAAAATGCCAAATCCGTGACAAAGAAGGCTTCATGCGGTATATGTGGAGAGGCGACTCATATCACCGCCGATTGCCAAGTCCTCATAGAAGGAGAGGAAGTCGAGCAAGTCAATGCAATGTTCTACAATCAAGGTGATAAGAGGAACGACCCGATCTACAATAAGGTTAGGCCAAATGATAACTCAAATACATACAACCCTAACACAAGGTGGAACCATCCCAATTTCAAGTGGAAGACCGACAATGACAACTCCAATCAATACCAAGGTAATTCCAATCAATTCCAAAACTGGTCAAACCAAAACTCGTACCAAGGACCTTCTCAAAACAACAAACTAGAAAAAATGATAGAGGGCCTTGTGATCTCTCAAAACGAGTTCATGAACCAACAAAGAAACACCAATACCGATATTTTGGATTCCTTGAGGAATATGAACAATAGGTTTGAGTTTTTAGAAACTAAAACGAAGATGCTAGAGACACAAATAGCACAACAAGCATCTTCGTCCTCTCGTCAACAAGGCACACTTCCGGGCAAACCCGACATCAATCCACGAGAGTATGCAAATGCTGTGACCTTGAGGAGTGGCAAGGAATATGATGAACCAATCCAACCACAAGGACTCCCTCAATCCACACAATCTGAACCGATTTCAGCCGCACCAATTGATCCACCAATTGCAACAACTCCGGAAAAGCATCACAAAACGGGTAATTCTAACTCAACAAAGGTACAAAAATCTGAAACTCCAAAGTATGTTCCTCCTCATAGGTTCATACCTTTTCCGCAAAGGTTAGTGAAGCACAAACTAGACCAACAATATGCCAAATTCATTGAACAATTGAAAAAATTGAACATTATCATACCTTTCACCGAGGCAATTGCACAAATGCCAACCTATGTCAAGTTTCTCAAAGAAATGTTGTCAAACAAAAAGAAACTTGAAGAGGTCGGAACCATCTCCCTAAATGCGCAATGTAGTGCACTTTTCTTGACCAAACTACCTCCTAAACTTAAGGACCCCGGTAGTTTTACTATTCCATGCAAAATTGGGGAGACCGAATTCAATAGTTGTTTGTGTGATTTAGGTGCTAGCGTATGTTTAATGCCAAAAGCAATTTATGAAAGGCTGGGTCTAGGGGAATTGAAACCAACAAAAATGTCGCTCCAATTAGCGGATAGATCCGTTAGATACCCGGTAGGAATTATGGAGGATGCAATTGTCAAAATTGGTAAATTTTTCTTACCGGTAGATTTTGTTGTTGTGGAGATGGAAGAGGATACACAAACTCCCCTTCTATTGGGACGTGATTTCCTAACCACAGCAGGTGCAATCATAGATGTGCGTGATGGAAAGATTTCTTTCCGAGTAGGTGATGAAAAGGTTGAATTTAATGTTTTTAAATCTCTCCAATTTCCATCTAATGATAATGATTCGATATGCAGGGTAGATGTTTTAGACTCTATAATTGATGATCATTTAGATAGGATGAAGGAAGGAGAACAACCGAATGAAATTCTGGAAGAAATCGATAAAGAAACAGCTCAAAACGACGAAAACAACCAATCGTGCGGCTTAGGCAGCCCACACGAAACTTTGCAGAGCCAAGTTTTTGCCGTTTCAACATGCACAACGCCACCGAAGGTCGAACTCAAACCATTGCCAACAACCCTCAAGTACGAATCTCTTGGCTCAAATGAGACACATCCCACCATAATCAATGCCGCCTTGAACCAAGAAGAGAAGACAAGGCATTGGCACGACAAACATATCGGAAGAAGTTTTCAAGAAGGACCATATCGAGTATCACGAGTTTTCAACCATGGTGCCTTCGAAATCTGGAGCGAAAAAGCGAGTTCATTTAAGGTCAATGGACAGCGGCTCAAACATTTCATTCAAGATGAACCGATCATCGAAAAGGAGGCAATTGCCCTCGATGATCCACCACCTTTAAATTGAGCCTCAACAAGTCGAGCTCCCGACATTAAACCGAGCAACATCTTGTGAGTTTCTATTTTTGTTTTTAATTTCCTCTTCTAGTATCAATTGACACATTGAGGACAATGTTTTGTTTAAGCTGGGGGGAGGGTTAAATGAAAAACTGAAATTCACAATTGTATCTTGCATTTAGTTTAGGCATGTTTAAATTTTTTGTTTAAAACTAGGGTTTTACCTAACCTTGAATAGGGTCCAGTCCGACTTGTTAGGATGTTTACCTAGTTTTGTGTCATGCATTTTGTGGATAAATTTGAGTGATTGACGAAATTTAGGAGTGTTCATGCACAATTTTTTTGAATTTTTTGGTAAACCCCTTGGAATAATTTGAAATGACCACATAATTTGGCGAAAAACTTTGTGGAAATAAAGGTGTATGACATTAGGACATTTGGAATTTAAATTGATTAGAGAAGCTAATTAGATTTGGAAATTTTTAGAAAAATAGGATATCCATAAGTATGAAAGAATACTTAGGGATGTGTGTATTCATGATATGTGCATAAATGTTGAGAAATTAGGTAAAATAGAAAAATATGGGAAAATAAAAGGTGACTCCAATGACCTATGTTACGGCTTCATGACGTACTTATGGTTATGAGTCCTTAGCACTCTTGCTCCGCTAGTCTCCCGATAAAATTGACATTCGTGTTAATGGAAGGGTTAGACTAAGAGCATGCAAAGCACCATTGAATTAGAACGGTTAGGTACAGTTAACTACTTGTAACTAACCGGTGCTTAAATGAGGATGGGAAAAATAGTGCTAAATTATGAAAGAAAAATCAAAGTGAGAAAAGCAATAACAAAAATGTGAATATGCATGTATCAACACACGAAGTCCGCAAAATTTTCTAACCTAAGTTTGATTCAAGCTTGGGGGAATTTGAAAATTCCACGTTTAAAATGGCATATCTTTTAATAAATTTGGGTAAACAAAGTTCATAAATTCTAGGCCTTTAAGGAAATAAAAGTTAGAGTAATCAAATTATGGGTTGAGTCATAATTATCCGAGGGTTAAACTTGAAATTTGGAAAGTTTGCATGAAGGTTTTAATCTTTGGCAAGATCATACAAATTTTTCACTTGAGAAAACATACTTGATATAAGGTGTATCAAAGAGATCGAATTGTAGTCCAAGTTTAGATGTTGCTTGGGGACAAGCAAGGTTCAAGCTTGGGGGTATTTGATAGGTCTAAATTATATATACATTCGATCTAGTTTTTATCACATAATAGCACCAAATATCTTGTATTTTAGTAGAGAATATAATGAAATATATCCAAGAATCAAGTTACTGCCGAAGTCTATTTAAATTACAGGAAATGGAGCAAATTGTAGATCTTCTCGCAAGGTTTCTGAAAAGTGGTAGAACACTGAAAACGGAGTTACGGATCATGAGTTATGCCCGTTTGAATTTCAGAGCAAAACAGAGGAAATAGAGCCCAGTGCGGACGCACTGACCTCCAGTGCGGGTCAGCCACCCGCACTCAGCCATCAGGAGATGAAAACAGAAAAGTCCGAGCGCAGTGCGGACGCACTGACCCAGAGTGCGGATGGGGTGCACCCGCACTCAGCGACACACAGTTTGTATTTTGGCCATATCTTCGTCATACGAACTCCGATTTGGGTGATTCAAAGCTTGACGGAACCAGGACAAAGAGATCTACAACTTTCATGAAGGAAACAAATCCAAATTCGGAATGTATAATTCTGTACAGCTGCATCAATGGCCGCATCAGCCTGAAAGGATTTCCCGCATTGCTGTGAGAAGTCCTCCTCAATGCTTGTCAGAAGAAGAGTGAGGAATCATACCACTTGAATCAAATGGACTTTGAGGCACACCAATCTCAGTCTGGATATGACCCTCATCCTGCTGACCCTCATCAATCTCAGTCGGCACAAGCATATGACCCTCATCTTGCTGACCATCATTCTGTTTGCTCCTCCTCTGATACACTCTCAACTCCCCCTCAGTCTTATTTTCCTATTCTTGGTCGAAATCTTTCGACTCGTGCTCATCCGACTCTCTCATACAAGGGCACTGAATAGATCCCACATTTACTAGCATTTCACCACCACTATTCTCCCTCTCTAACCTAATACCCTTAGTATCAGGCGAGTCATCAAAAGGTGAGGTAACATCTAAGGAGTAATACGATTTTAGCTCTCGGAAGGTAACATCCATGCTTACAAACAACTTCCGTTCTACTGGACTCCAACAAACATATCCCTTCTGAGTGGCAAAATAGCCCACAAAGATACACTTCACTACTCTGGGATCCAGTTTTCCCACTGTTGGTCTGTTGTCTTTCACAAAGCACACACAACCAAAGACCTTTAAGGAAAGAATGCACTTGTTCTCTCCCTTCAACATCTCACATGGAGTCTTCCACTCCAACACCTTAGAGGGCATTATGTTGATCAAATATGCGGCTGTCAAGACCGCTTGTCCCCACAAATATTTCAGAACATGCATCAGACTACCTCCAATAGATGTCTATTCTTTCTCTCTGTCACACCATTCTGAGCTGGTGTGTAAGGACATGTGGTATGATGATGTATCCCATGAGCTGACAAATATTCCTCTAGGGCCTTGTTTGTATATTTCGTCTCATTATCAGACCTCAGTACCTTCACCACTGCACCATACTGAGTCTGAACTGCCTTATGAAAATCCTTGAAACAATCAAGCACATCACTCTTATTTTTCATCAAGTACAACCAAGTAACACGAGTATAACAATCAATGAAAGTCACAAAAAAATCTATATCCATTAATAAAAGTTGTAGAATAAGACCCCCATACATCCGAATGTATCAAATCAAAGATGTGAGAACTCCTACTACCTGAGCTTGCATAAGAACTTCTGGTATGTTTGCCAAATTCACATGCATCACACACAAGTTTATGTTTGTCAGCTTTCTCATACATTGATGGGTACAAACGATCTAATAAGCTGAAGGAAGAGTACCCCATGCGCTGATGATGTAATAACAACTCATCCTCCACACTCCTACCTGGTCCTCTTGCCTCTACTCTATCCACCATAGATGCCAGCGCTGTGTCCATCCCCTCTCTGTCCAAGTACCACAACCCACTACGCCATGTGTCAGTCCCAAGTCTCCAGCCTGTCTCCTTCTCTTGAAAGATCATCTTAGGAATATCAAAGGAAACAATGCATTTGAGTTGAAGAATAATGACACTAATGGATAGCAGGTTTACAGGAAAGGAAGGAGCATGCAACACATTAGAAAGGGTCATGAACTTGGTACACTTAACGGTACCCTTGCCTACAACAGGCTGTGCGGTACCATCGGCAGTTTGAATGCTTTCTGGAGCTGCTAGGTGAGTGTAGGTGAGAAACTCATGGTGAGCTCCCGTGACATGTCGAGATGCACCAGAATCTACTATCCATTCTGATGCTCTTGTGGTAGGTATGGATGCAAGTGCATGTGCATGAGTATTTGTACTCGAGTGGGAATAAGTGGAATGTTACCCCTGGATGAAATAGGTGTGAAAGCTCCCTCAGCGGTGGCCTTCTTGTCGTTATTGCAAGCCAGTTTCTTCCTCCTCAACAACTCCAAAAGCTCATGATCTTTCTCTGTGAAGATCAAGCCAATCTCGTCCTCCTCCTCAACCACTATCAAATTTGCTTGATACCCTCCAGACAGGCCACCTCTACCTCGTCAGCCACCATTGCCAAGTTCACGATCACCAAGCTGTCCTTGTCCATCAACACCTCTCTCTTTAGGATGCTTTGGACATACCCTGCTTAAATGACCCACCACACCACAATTGTAACATTTGCGAGTCTTATTGTGACTCGGGTTCGATGCTGCCAAGGCCAATCGTATCATCGGTGGCTATTGTGATTGTGTTCCTAACACCGGAGCATGTGTCTGCTTCACCAGATTCAACCGCACTTACCCCCACAACGGCAACACAAGTCACGATTCCTCTCTTTGATCTTCTCACAGCCCACAACAAAATGCAATTCATCCAAGATCTTCAAGATACAAGACTACAGCACAGTAGCCTTAGAATTCCACAAAAGCACATCAAACAACACAAACAAAAAAACCCATTGCTGAAATCACTATTCACGGATTACTGTAGCAGATCCTCCTTCGAACGAGACCTAGACCACTCCAATCACGGCCATGTCTATCTTCTTCATCTCAACCCACCACAGGTCTGTGGGGAAACGCACATGGGTGACAGAGAGGCGGACTCTCTGGTGAGTTGGCGGAGAGAGAGAACGCCTCTGTTTAGCAGAGCGGACTGCTCTCCTCCTTTTTTTCGTTCGCTAGAGTTCGGACAGAGCGGCGGACAGAAGAGAAAAAAAGGCGAACGAGGCGGACGGCTCTGATACCAAATTGATTTGTAAAACCTAATTTCATTGATTCCCAACTTGGATTAAATAGTGTGCACATATTACATAGAGATTCCTAAACTATTCTCTAATTACTCATTTATTAAAATACCCCTAATACATATAACTTTGTTTCTCAACAAACACACACGGATCTTAATCTGGATCGGACGGACGTGGAATCGATCAGACCGATGGGCGTGGGATCCAAATTATTCCCATTATTAGACAAGCAGTTAGGACTCATATTGCATAATAATGATATACTTAAATTAAGAGATTTGTTATTCATTTTATCTCAAAAAAAAATAATAATTACTACTGTATCTAGCTAATTTCTTTGTAATAAACTACGTATGAACATAATTTTACAGCTGATTTAGATCTTTCAATTATTGTCTGAAATAACAGACACTAAATTGAACCAAATGGCTCTCTGATTTGAATTCCTGCATGGTGCACAGTAATTTAGCTGCTCCTTGTACAAAGTAGTCTCATAGTTTGGGAACTGTAACATGCAAAATACCATCCCTGTGAAAAATAAATATTTACATTAGGAAAATATAAAGTTCATTGTCAAAAACAGAAATATCAAGTTCAAAAGAGAGATGTTTATACTGGTACTGAACAAATTAATAGTATCACACCATATAATAACACAAACAGTTAATATGCAAAATTAGGTTCAAGATCATGTAGACCATGAAAGATATTTAAAGTACCAAAATAGGTAAAACTTACATGAATTTAGCTGAGACTGAATCTTTGTTCACATTATTTGGTAATGGCCATGTAAGCCGGTACGGTCCTTGTGCGATTTCTCGCCGTTGAACGGATGTACTCGTACCAGTCATTGAGTTTACCATCGATCGTCGACCCATGATGGTCAAACTACATTTTATTTGATTAATCAAGATCTACACATATGGTTGTTTGAAGTGATGCAATAATAAGAAAAATAATAAAGCCATATATATATAAAAATCACATGATAGAAAGAAAAATTGCATACTTGTTATCACCAACTTCCACTTGTATATCAGAAATTTTCACACCAGCAAGCTCTACTGTGAGAGCGTAAAAACGCCCCATATCCACTGCATCCATTCGTGGGGCCCACTCAAATTGCCCTGTTTTAAATTTGTGTTTAGTTTGTGTTCCACAGAAATTTCAGTTTATCTGTTTCTGTTCATTCATAATTATTGCTTAAACACATAAAAATAGACATCATTCCCAACAGATTACCAGAAAAAAGAAAATGAAAGATATAATTAAATTATGTGGTAGCTTAAAAAGTATTTACCATTGGGTAAAGATACCATTTCCCTCTGACAACTTCTAGAAAATCTAGGCGGATCCTTTCTTGTATTTTGAAATTGTGGAATATTTTGTGCTTGTCTTGAAAACATAGGCTTTCTGAAATTCTTTTGAGAAGAACAACTCTGAGAATTTTGAGGTTTTTTTTCCTGAGTTGCACAACCTGCCTCAGCATTCTGAAAAGAAGAAAAAGGATACTACTGGTAAATACAAAGTTCTTTGTAGATGCATGTTTATATATAAAAATTTAATAAACGAAATTGTCTATGTGATGGAAACCTTTATTTAATTAGCATATAGAAGGATAGAATATTGAACTGTGATATGCTTGTAAATGAAAACTAAAACAAAATTAGACCAAAATAAAATAATTGCATAGAAATTGAGCTACCAGCTGTGTCATTGATTGCTGTCTCATGTGATATGCTTGATAGGCAGATCCTTGGCGTGCAAATAGGAGTTTGTTATCACACCTTCCTCCTATTGAATTTAAAGTGCTGCTACAGTTCTGAGGGAAATTCAAATTCAAATTCAAATTAAAAACAAATCCATTTGCTGCAAAAATCGGAATACAATTAATTGTGCTACTATTAGAAATGATTTTTTGAAAGCGCCTCACCATGGGAAACAGATGTAGGGAGGAGAGTTCCTCAGAAGCTGCCAAGTGTCCTAAGATGAGAGAAATCCTCCTGGTTGCTGTTTGCTGTTCCATTCTCTCTCTCTCTCTCTATCTCTCCCTTTTTCTTTTCTTTTTTGTGAGAGAAGAGGGTGTTATGTATTTAAACAAAAGAAGGCCGTTAGATATTTTTGGCGGGTTTGTGGCTATTGCGCAAAGAGCACATGAGATTTTTTGTGTGTGTGTGTGTGTGTGTGTGTGTTTTTCTTTCGACGACTAAAATGTACTCGGTTGGAGATAAGATATTTACCGGTGAGACATGAAATATCATAAGAGATAATAGATAATCATCAACTTAAAAGAAATTTATATTGCGGTAATTGGTTAGAATTATGTATTTCTCAATTGTGCTTGAAAAAAAATATATCCTTCTAATTATCCCACATACTGTAATAAAGGAGTTGATCTAGGAATTAAAATCACTTGACTCGTTGAAATATATTTTTTATTAATTAAATTGTTAGTAGATTTTAAAGTTTCTATCTTTTAAAAAAAATTCAAAAGTTAGATCGACAAAAATTATTTTAAAGCTTCAACCATTAACATAATAAATATTTTATTTTTTGTAACCTTTTCTTGTGCTGAAGTCAGATTTAAAATGTTCGATTGGCATTAAATTTGTACAAGTAATTTAAATTCACTTAACAATTTAGATTACTGAAGTTTTAAATCCGTCCTCGGATAAGGTTCACATAACAAAACTTGATACCAAAAAAAAAATTAAAAGAAAAAAAAAGGATAATAAATGAATAAAATATATTATAAATACCTTAATTTCCAATAGGTTGTGACGTCAGCGATGAACAGTGCCTCCCTCTCTATCTACCGTCCGATCATTCATTAATGCATCAGATCAGTTCACCATTACCTCATCTATCGTCACCTACAACTACACGATTCACTCTCCTCTCCGTCTCCCGCGATTTTGCCCAAACGTATCAACGGCTCGCCTTGCACCGCTCGCGTTCTAGACTGTGGGGGCAGCTGTCAGCTTCCTGCTCCCCCCGCGATCACCACGTAGCCGTTCCCGCAACGTGTCCCACTCCCCGCTGTCGGCGCCTCCTCTTCTGCGGTTTTCGTCGGTATTTTCTTCTCTTGAGATTACCGATTTCACACTTCCACTCATTCCTGCTGCTCATTTCCCTCTGTCGCTATTCTGAACAACGGCTAAGCTTCTCGCTGTGGTTTAAGCCTCCGCGCCTCCTCTAGCTTCGATTCTTCCTGCTGGTATGTTACGATTCCTTTCAAGTTCAGTCATTTGTACCATCATTTCACTATGTTGGCAACGAAATCGATTGTCTCCAACCAAATTTTATACTCAGCTGTTAAAAAGTTTGGCCACCAATTAGCCTCTCTGACAAGGGAATTTCCCACCGCAACGATATTCAACAAGTTTTGACCATGGTTGGTACATATTTTGCACTTAGGTCCCTACAACTTAAACTCAGTCAATTCACTCAACCAAAAAATTAAAAGGCGATTGTACCAGTGTTCATAAATTTGGAAATTTTTAGTAGTGATTCAACAAGGTATCACAAATAAATAAGGCCCTAGGACTGGTACCGGATTCGGGTTCAAATTCAATAAAGAAAGCAGAGGGAGAAATAATGGGGTTCAATAGTCCAACAAGTATTAGCAATCCACTAAACCTTTTAATTAATCTCAACACTCGGAGAAAACATTAATTTGTTCAATTTCTGACCTTCGCTAAAAACCCCCATATCAATACAAGCAAAACAAAACAGAAGCAAGAGCTATTACTGGTGGTTCGGGTTCAAAGTTGCTAAGAAAAATAGGAAGACAACGACATATCAACATCTTACCAACTTCAACTTTCAAGTGAGCTTTCCTAACATGAGCCACAGTAAAATAGGTTTACTCAGTTCTCATGGTTTACCATACCTTAGTCGGGTGAGAGCAACATAGTACTGACAGAGAGAAAAGAGTGACACCCACTATCGCCCTATATGCGCTGGGAGAGAATAAATGGAAGCGCCCAACTATTCATCTAATTATTATTCACCCTTTAGATGTTAATTAGTACTGTCGATAAATTTCCATTACGTGCAGTGAGCAGGAATCAAGTCGGTTGGCACAGGAAGCATCATCTAAGAACGAGGGAGCAAAATTCTAGTCAAGGTGAAAAGTCTGGTCAACTGCGTTTGTAATATTCTTCGTACTTGACTTGTAGATCAAATAGCAAGGTGAAGATTCTGGTCAACTGCGTTTGTAACATTCTTCGTATTTGACCTGTAGATCAATTACACTGGTACATTACAAAAAAATTTACACTGAAAAAATATAGCAATATGGTCTCATGTTGCACCAGATAATACTCGACATATTATTATCCATGTGGCAACCAACACTGCTTTACTTATTAACTTTCCTTTTTCCACCTCAATTTTATCTTGGAATGGTGCTTTACGGCGCAGGGAAAAGATTGTACGGGCTTGAAAACTACCTGATCCAAGGCCTTCTAAAATGGCAAGTATAGGTTTATGAAAAAAAAACAAAAGGCAACAGGAAAACCTTCCTCCAGACTAAGCCATCATCCCCTCCGAAATTATTTTATTATCTTCACCCTGTTGATAAATTTCCAGTATGTGCAGTGAGCAAGAATCAAGTCGGTTGGTGCAGGAAGCATCATCCAACAGCAAAGGAGCACATTTTCAGGCAAGGAAAAAAACAAAAAAACAAATATGCCCTCATTTTTTTTTCCCGGTCGGCGCAGGAAGCATAATCCAACAGCAAAGGAGCACATTTTCAGGCAAGGTGAAAATTTTGCTCAATTGCGTTTGTACCATTCTTAGTATTTGACTTCTAGATCAATTATGTTGGTACATTGAAAAAAAATTTACACCGGAAGAAAATAGCAACATGGTCTCATGGTGCAACAGATAATACGCAGAATGTTATGGTCAAGTATAAGTTTAACAAACAAAACCAAATAAGCAACAGGAAAACTCCCCTTCAGGCTAAGTCATCATTCCCTCCGAAATTAGTTCAATATTTTTTTCTCCCTGTAAGAAAGGTACATATTTTAAAATTTTCAAAACAAAAGGGCAACAAGCAATACATTAAGCGTTGTACTATTTTCAGTCTGCATCCTAATTTAAAAAACAAAAAAAAAAAATAGTCTTCATAAGTGAAATTAACTCCTTCCCAATATAAAGTATAAAGGAGATCGTTGGAAAAAAATACGCACCTGACCAGATTGAAAACGAAATTTGCAGACATTAACACCAGTAGCAAATAAAAACAGGCATAGAGTGTGTTATTAGGGACGGGCACCGGCACCATTTCAGATTCTCCTTTCTTTCTCAATCTCAGGTTTGATTTCTGACTTTCAATTGTGAGTTGTTCCTTTCATTTGTTGTTTTCATTTCAAATGAGTGATATAATATGAGCAAATTGTATGTGCTCCTTACTTGATTGGACAAGTTCTTTAGCAAAGGTAACACAACCCAAGACAAGAGCTAAGCAAAAACAGAAGGAAACAGGCAACATAATCAAAGGCAAGAGCCAAGCAGGAACAGAAGGGGAAGAAAGTTCTAACGGATGAATGCTTGCTCCGATAAATAACTAAACTCTACATATAACTGTTACATCCTGGCTGTTGGTGAAGTCCAATTAACTTATCCTATCAGATTTGTACCACTCTACCTGTTGCTCATAATTTGAAATCACCCATTGATGAGACCCTAGGATGTAGTACAATTACCACAGACATACGTATAGCACCTTGGAGAACTGCATAGATTTTTGTGTGCTGTATTTAAAAAAAAAACAAAAAAGGGAAAAAAAATCCACATTATTTTTGTCCAACCATCGGTCATGTATTTATCTGTTTGAAACTAGACTACCAAGCTGAAGAGATTTTTCCAATGGAAAAAAGTTGTAAAATTTAATGATATGGCGAGTTGTTCCGTTTATATTTATGCTAATATTTTCCAGTGCCTTCCCTTTTTTTTTCCTCAAAAAAAAAAAAAAACTTGTACCAGGTTTCTTACCAGTTACCATTGAACAAACTTTACTGCTTCTAGTAGCTCCTCCTCCGCTGTTAGTTACACTCTGCCCTACGATGCCCCCATATTATTTTTCCTCTCTTTTTTGGAAAAAATAACAAAAATTATTTCGCCTACCTAAGTTTTCCCCGATCACTTCCTGCCCCGAAATGACTTCATGATATAGCACCAGAACCGGAGTCCAGAAAAATAGAAATTCGATTATATCTGTGTCATCTATGCATGATATGTCATTCATTTCCCGCCTTTTTTACCTCGAAATCCCTTCATTATATATAACTGTACGAACACTTCTTACTCATCATGTCTGCTCTCTCAAGGATGAAAAGGCGACGCAACTTTGACTGTTTGCCTTTCTCTAGCGGGAGTTCGTATTTGCCTTCTTCGAGCCAGGTGCCTTATCAGTCAAGGAGGATATTACCCTCACCGTTGCCGACAGATGACAGCTATGGTGAAAATTCTGCGGTCAGGCCCCTGATTGACAATGGGAAATCTGTTCTTGATGGACAAATTGGTCTTACACCTCCATTTCCGGTAAAACACAATGCATCGAATTGTACAACTCCTTCCAAACTAAAGCAAGGAGGGAACATTCAATGTACGTTTCCTTTCCCCATGTGTGGTTGGCTTACATCTTTTACCATGAAATGTGCATATTTCCCTACTTTGTTTTGTCTGTACGTTTGTCTGTACTTATTTACTTTGCTCACCATCGTCTTGTCATTAACTTATTTTCCCTCATTTTCTCCCTCATGTTCAGTTCCCCACCCAAATGTACTTGACATTGGGTTCCCTGAATACGAGTGCAGCTTTTGTGGTGCATTCTTCTGGTACAGAGAACGCTGTGTTAAAACATCTATGAAAAATAGTGTCCGTTACAATTTGTACTGTCGTGAAGGTCGTGTGCGCTTGTCATTGTTGCAGTCTCCACCTGGGCTTCTGAAAATTTTGCTCACACCAAACGGTTGTTCCGATTCTAACCATTTCCGGGACCTCATAAGAACATACAACTCCTTACTTTCAATGACTTCTATAGGTTGTCGTGTCGATGAATGTATAAATAATGGGTCTGGTCTGCTGATTTATTCTAAACTAATTAATGAAACGAAACAACAACTACCTCTCCCTGCTGCCCTTGCCAACCTCACCGAACTCTGAGATGTTCAACTTACCAAAACCCTTTTGGAGAAATGCTATGTTTGCCTCTGACTTCACCTGGAAGTGTGACCACCTTTGTTTTTTTTTTCCCCCCTCCTTTTACCCTTTTAGATTTACCACCCCCTGTTGTTACACTGCTCCGCTGACTTCTTACTACCTCCGAAAATGGAACCACCTATTTTGTGACCACATTTTGCATCGTGTAATATACTATATGGTCGAATATGAATATAATTTACTTTCTCTCACACATTACTGTCATGTATTTTCTTAAAAGCAGAGTTTACATCACAACTACTACATGTATAATACCTTCGCTGACTAACCTCTTCATCACATCAGCACACTAATTGGAAAATAACTAACAAATACAACACCTGTTAATTTATGGAAGAAAAGAAAGAGAAAAAAGAGAAGAAAAGAAAGGAAAAAAAGGAAGTAAAGAAAGAAAGGGGAAAAAAAAAAAAAAAACCGAAATATACACTGGTGACATAACAAAAAAATACCAAAGAAGTACAACAATATTTGGAACTTGCACGCATTTATCAAGTTACCTTCCTAACAAAAGCAACCTACATAACTGCACAAGTAAGACACCAACGGGAACAACAAAATCACATCCATTTACTCACTCATTGACGAACAGTAACGATTGCGGCGTAGCCGCAACATGAAGCACCTAGTTTTTCTCATTTCTATATGATCCTAGTAGATAAGGCTTAAGAAGGAACCAACTACAAAGTGGCCCATAAATAGAAAGATCCAATGGGTCATGAATTGGGGTCCAATTTTGTGATGAGCAAAAAAAGCAATACTTTTAGGCCTGTGATTAGAAATAAAAATATGATGACATGTCAAAAAGCACCAAGCAGGAAATCCGAGATCTTTATTAGAACAAATGAATAGTTTGGATTCCGCTCAGTAGAGTTAAAAATTCGTGATTTGAGTATAATTCGGATATAATTCGGGAATAATTCGGTACAACAAGGAAGAAAAAAAAAACCAAAACAGACCCCAAAAAAATAAAAATAAAATTTAAAATTTAAAATAAAAAATTTGCATTTTTCGCGTTTTTCTCGTGAATAATTCGTGATTCGCGTTTTATTCGCGAATAAAACGTATTATATGTTTTTTTGTATTTTAATCGGAGTTCGGTTCAAAAACATTAAAAAAAATGAATAAAACACAAATTATTCGCATATATTGTTAATATGGATACTAGAGCAACACAAAATCGAAGTATCCTTGTTCGCGCAGAAGCGCAACGCAAGTTTCGGTACGCTTGAGGGCGTACCTTTTAAAACCGCGTTTACACTTCACGAGTAAGGGTTGCAAGTGCACAACCCCTATCGAGTAGTATAATCGGGTATCGATCCACAGGGACGGGCAATTACTAGGTTAGAATCTACCTAACTCGATTAAAAACTAGAAGTGAGAAAGATTTGGTTTGGTATTTAATTTCCTAAAAAGGTCAATTCAAACAATTCAAACAATTCAGAAAGATGTAATAAAATGCTAGAAGAAATGTAAATTGTGTTTTGATTATGGATAAAAGGCGTTTCCAGGGTTTCAGATTTCATCTCTGATCTGCCTCTAGTGGTACGGCCCGTACCAAGTTGGTACGGCTAGGCCGTACTCCACTTGGTAAGGCAAGGCCGTACCACTCTGGTAAGACCCGTACTGGCTTCCCAGAACAGAGCTTACCAGTTCGAGTTGATGCATTTCCTTGCTGGTACCTTGTGCTAAACTCTTTAGAAAGGTTCAATTGACCATACCTAAGGTTCCTAAGCCTCAACTGTCGTTTGTTGGATCAAGATCTAGGTTGGAATGCAATTGATTGCCTTTTAGGGATTTCTACACCTCAACTCTCGTGTGTTGGTACAGATCTACCCTAGCTGGTTGATTGGAGACCTAAGGCACCCTCTAATCTGTCGATTAGAGGAGAATTCAACCTCTCGGCTTCAATTCGAACTATTCTACCCTAAACAATTGATTTGGTTGAGAGATTGAGATGATCACATGACCTTGATATGTTTGATCTAGACCTAGAGGTTCATCATACACAATCACAGCAATCAAAGCAAGAGATGACAAAGTAAATCACAATCAATCAATCAAAAGAGTTCATACAAGATACAAGTCAAAGAAAGTCAAAACAAATCAAGAATCCATCTCTAAACCCTAGAAACTAAAATAACTACTCACAGCACATGATCTGATCTAAAAATACAATAAAAGGGATAGAGATAGCCATGGATCGAAGGGATCGAGAGGAGGAAGCTAGATCCGTCGAGTTTCGCCTCTTCCTCTTCCTTCCTTCTTGCTCCTAGCTCCTTAGCTCTCTTTCTCTCTCTTACTGTGCTCTCAAATAGATCTGGAATGGAATGGATCTCGAAATTGGAGAGTTCCCCGCTTTAAATAGCCTCTGCCAAAATTTGAATCTGTCAGGCCGCCTTTATGTACGGCCCGTACCAAAGTGGTACGGCCTGGCCGTACCAGGCGTGGTGAGACTGTAGATCTTCTCGCTAGCTTTCCAAAAAGTGGTCATACGCTCAAAACGGAGTTACGAGTCAAAAGTTATGACTGTTTTAAGTTCGGTGCTGAAATTTCTGGATCTGACGCAGGTCGCGTGGGGGAAGTCAGAACTCTGCCTGCTTTGCTTGTTTTCGCCTATTTCCTGCAAATCAACAACAAAACTGCAGCAGTACCATATTCTATTGATTTTCAATGTAAACTATGCAATTTAGTGGTCGAAAACATAAGGTCTGGTCTGAAAATAGGTCGAAATAATAGATGAAATATGGACATATCAATCCTCAATTTTAACTTTGAGATACCACATAGAAAATCAGCCCTGGTTACAAAGATAATGTAAGATTATATGTTCGAAATTCGGATAAAAAATTTATTGTGAATACCCCAATTTTTACTTAAAAAAAAAAACTTTTACATACCACATAAATACTGATTTGGAATGGTCATCAGTTAGAAATAATTCAACAATTATATTCATAAGTCAGAAATAATTTGATAAGATTTAAATTTTGTGATACAAGTATACTATATATAATAAAATAATTATTTGTTATTTTATATTCAAAATATTGATACTTTTATAAAATAAATACATAGTTTATAATTTTATTAATATTGTGTGTGTTAATTCAGAAATAATTCGGAAAGGTGTTGAAAAACAATAAATATCATAAGTAAATATACAAAAAATATCCGGAAACCTTATTATTATATTTATGTAAAATTAATAATTCTAAAATACTTAACAATCAATTTTGAATTGGCTTATTACAAGAAACCAGGAACAAATAATCAAGAGTGAGTCCATGGTACTATGCATATCACGGGTTGATATGTAATACTAATATTTTTGTTTTAAAAATCTCAACGATCGATCCGAATCGTTCAATATAATTCCCATATGAATATGTATTTACAGATCGAATTTTATATTTTATAAGAGTGATTTTTTACCTATCTTAAAAAATATAAAATTCAGTTTGCAAGTACATATTCATATAAAAATCATGTTGAACTGTTCGGATCGACCGTTATAATTTTGAAATCGAAAATATTGATCCGTATTATGAACCAAATCATGCTATGCATAATACCATATACTTACTCAATAATCAATATATTAGAATAAGAAATAAATTTTCCTTGGAAATAATTGGCCCCACTGACCGTGGTATTCTTGTCTGGACCTAGACCAAGTCAGTGCACCGGGTCCACCACATTGTCACAAGTTAGTCATCACTTCTATCCTATTTTGGAAAAAGATGTATACCTATGAAATGACATAAATGAATACTAGTGATATTATGTGGGTCTAATTTTATGACATTATGTGGTACTAATATAAAATAATTCATGATATCAGAAGTGAAATATAGTTAAATTTATATTGTTGAAATATTTTTTTTGTACACATCATTAATTATATGAAAAATGCAAATCCATGTATGATAAATGTTTTCATATTTTTTTTTGTTTTCATCATTAATAATTTTCATTACCACGTTCAATGTCAAATAAACTAATTTTTTATTGTAGACCATTTTCTTAAAATGTGTGGATTGATTGAAACTAAAATATATATTGTCCATGATTAAATTATTACTTGGTGTAATTTTGATCCTATACTTGTAGTATAATAATTTCTGTTTATCTATAATAAGGATGTGACAAAAAAAATGTTCTTCACCTATAAAACTATCATGTTTGTATTCTTTTTCATGTTTTGGAAAACTGTTTTAATCACCACTCTTGCCAACTAACTATATATTATTAACTCAAATAAAAAAGAACATGTAATTTTGAAAGAAAAATGAGATGACAAAAGGAAAAAAAAAGGCAACTACTAGGGTATGTTTGGTTGGACTAAGAATAGGCTTTTCTTGAGAACAAGCTTTTCGGAACAAACTATTCGGTGTTTGGTTGTGTTAGAATAGCTAGAATAGGAAACCAAACTTGTTTGTCTTATTAGAACAAAGTTATTCTCACAAAAAGTTGAAACAAGCTATTCTAATAAGACAAACGCTAATTTTGCTATTCTAGCTATTCTAAAATTGCAACCAAACATACCCGATTCAACGCTACATTCAATCCTATACCATATTATTATAAGTTTAACATTCTAGCTATGCATTAAAAAAAAATTTGTGACATTTTCCACATCATAACCCACTCAATAGTGAACATGTCAAAATACCTAAGCTATGTGGCATACTTTAAATTCAACAAATTATTTAACTTCTTCTACATTTTCCTTCAGCAACACAAATGCTAACTTATGTCATTGGCACAAAGAATCACATACTATCAGTATCAGCAATTCAGCATTAGTTTTATACTTATTTATTGTTGACAAGCGTGCAAGGGGGTTGATTGACATCACATCACATACTGCGAATTGAAATCTGCTGAAATCTATCATTCTCAAACAGTATTTCTAAAATCTCTGAAATTTTGAATTCAGCCGTTCAACTTTTTCTATGCACGTATCTCGAAACAGTTAATTTTTCTGTGCATGCATCTAAAAACAGCTTGACGGCTGGATTCAGAAAAGCAAAGATTTCAGGAACGTTGTTCATCAGTGAGAATTTGAGCAGATTCGTTTTCCACATATTGCACGCTTGTTAGTCAATTGACACGTCACTTATAGCAATGGTGAACTGCGATTGATATTTACTGCCATGTAGTTTTGCAATTTTTAATAGTTCGGATAATGTTTTTTAGTGTATCCCAGTCAGAAAAAATAAATTATAATCTTTTCAGAAAATGTCACTTGTCAATTGACTTGGAGCAAGTTAAAGTTATCTATGGCGAATATAATGCCATACAATGTTGTGGGTAGCTGACTTATGGACCCCATATACCTTTTCTGTGAATCTTTTTTTGTATTTCTAATCATCTCCAGCAGCAACAACACAAATCTGAACGATTTGGTACTGCATTACGATTCGTGATGAAATTCCGCTGAGTTTGGGTCCGATGGGTATCAGAACCGTGTGATTCACTTTAAAATTTGTGCACACGCTATGATTTGTACGTACAAATTTTAAAGCAGATCAGACGACTCCAGTGATTATCGGGCCCAAATTTGTTTCTGATAGATATTGGATCCAAACTACACTATAAAATGTGAGCGTTTTACGTTTATGTCACGCCTCAGACGCCAGACTGAACGCGCGACGACATTACGGCATGTATACCTATTATCTCATGCAAACGACGACAGTGCATGGCTAAATATTAAAACATGTCCAATGTTTACACTTCAATATCCATTGCTTGTCGTTATATAAGTACTTGATTGTTCGATAGTTATATAAGTATTTGAATCCGATTAGTGCCCTATCCTAACCGAAATCCTAGATCGGCCCCTGGTTATAGTCCGGTGTTTATATATCAACTATCCAATATTTAAACTTGAATTGTCTATGTATAGTTATGCATGTGTTTATATTTGGATAGTTAAGTTATTAAACTTTTTGCGGTATGATATCTAAATTTGAATAATGAGAGGTTCTTATTTGTGAGAAATTAAAGCAGTTAAAGCAAGGTATAATACTTAGAACGATTCTGGATAAGCTAAATAATACTTAATTATGTTTATGATCGCATATGATTTATATTATTTGATAGTTGTTATAGCATTGAAATTTAGGTAAAAATATAAAACACATACGAGTAAAAACAAGGTATACTTATAACAACAACACATTGACTAATCATTTTACCAAAAAAATGCAGAGAAAAAAAATAATATAATTTGACTAGATAACGGAGAGTGGCTAATATCAAAACATTTGTTCCTAGCTTCCGGTGCAACCAAGTTGTTTTCGGGTTTTCAAAGTCCAAACGGTCGATCCAAACCGTTCAACATGATCTCGATATTAAAATGTGCTTGGAGACCAAATTTTACATTTTTTGAAATTTTTTTACTATTTATTAAGCCACTTTGAAAGTTGCTAATCACATGGTCCAGAATTTAGTTGCACTGTTTTTACTGTTCATCCGGATCAGCAATTTTCAAAGTGGCTTAATAAATAGTAAAAAAATTCTAAAAAATATAAAATTTAGTCTTCAAACACATTTCAATATAGAGAACATGTTGAACGGTTCGGATCGACCGTTTGAACTTTGAAAACCCGAAAACAACTTGGTTGCACCGGGAGCTAGAAACAAACGTTTTGATATTAGCCACTCTCTTAGATAACGTACAACTCACATTGTACCATTTAATGTTAATATAAAGAATCAACCTTTTGATCTAAAGACTAAAATAACACTATCTCTGTAAAAAATAAATTTGAAATTTGAATGAGATTCCTTATAAATATTTTAAATTAAATGATAATATTATTTGCGGTCCCTCAAATCTATCCATGGGTCAATTTAATTTGAAGTCAGAATTACGTGGCAAACTACACAAATACTAATAAGCAACTAAGCACGCTTCCTGCGCATAGGTCCTTTGTTTACACTCTAAACCTTAATTTAAAATTTTTAATTTCTGAAAATGACTTCAATTTTGTCAATATATCTCCTTTGTCTTTAGTTCCCTTTGCCTCCACTAAACCTCTTTATAAACAAACCATAAACCAAGCTTTAAATTTCCCGGTTCCCTCCAATCCCCAAAATTTCCTCTCTCCCTCTTACAAAATACAATCTAATGGCCCAATTTTCAAACAGAGCAAAAGTTGTTGTAATTCTCTTCCTCTTTCTCCCTCCTTCCATATATGCAATAAGGTTCCCAGTTAGTATTGATCAAGGTTATGTTAGTGAGGGAAATGGGAGCAATAATGAGGTGCTAAGTTTCGTCTCAGAACACATAATCCGCCGCAGCAGCAGTGTTACAAAAGTAATTGCACGGATATTGGAGTCTGTGCCGAGCCCGGGAGTTGGCCATTAGTTCATGTGGCTTGTCTGTTGATAGTTTAAAATTCTGGTTGGTTAATTTATCTTTAGCTAGTGACCCTTTTTGTGTGTGAAAATTTCCTATTTACCATATAATATAAATCATGTTTTGGTATATAATCATTGGAGAGGTCAGTGTAAGATTTTCCTTCTATTGCTTATAAACATTTGTTTTAGAACTTTAGACTGATATGCACATTATCTCCAGGTTAAATCAGGAGCAGTAGATATACTGGAGTTCTATTGCTTATAAACATTTGGCACCTAAGACTCAACAAATGCATGCCCAAAATAATTGCAAGCCAATCCTGGAGTTCTATTATAATTACTAGATATACTCACAATAGGTTGATTAAACACTGCATATGATCTTTGAAGCTAAAATGGTTAGAATATCAAGCAAGACCTGCCATTTAAAAAAATAAATAAATAATGAGATATTAGTCTGCCACAAGTATATATATAACAATACGGATAACAGTTAGATAAAAAAAGAAGCAAAAAGATCGCAGCCGAAAAAGATACTAGATGGATGGAAATGATCAGAACTAAGTATCAAAGCTAGTGCCTTCTTTCTTCTCCTGCAATTAAACAAGATAAAATTTCTTTGTAAACACCGGATATTCACTTCCATCGGTGATAAATTGAATCTAGTAATTTGTGTACATCTTATAATCACCAAAAAAAGGAACTATGCAAGTAAAACGACTTAATGAATGAAGCAAAGGCTGATTGAACAAAAGAGAGAAAACAAAATGAATGACCCCAAAAAAATAAAATAAAGAGGAAACAAAACTATAACAGACTTTGACACTGGTACATACCTCCACAGGAGAACCAGATGTGGTACCAGCCTGTTCCTCCTTGGAACCAGTATAATCCACCATCTGTAATTTTCCCAGACACAATCTTTAGTCTTGTACCAATAAAATGGGTAATGACTAGTTCATGTTAACTAGACTTACAACTTTTCAATTTTTGTAATTCCAAATTATTAAGGGGTCAAAACGAAAAATCTTATGAACAAAGTGACCTTTAGAACAATTCCTTGAGGATCCTCATTTACATCATTTTCAAAGTTCTCTTCCTGACCTGAATCCTTTCCTTTTGAATTCTGCAATAAATCAGAATAAAAAGGTTCAAATAATTAACAGGTGTAACTAGAAGAGAAATGCTTGCAAACAGGGTTGCGTGCAAATAGATACACACAAAACTAACAGTAAAAAAGGAACAAGTAGAAATCAATACAATTTTATATTTATCTGGCTTTCACAGTTGTAGAGTGAATAAGTTGTCTTGCATATTTTACAACAAAGCCGTACTATTTTGGGAAACCAGAATTGAAAACCTAAAAGATTTTTCCTTTATAATCCACTCATCCAAAGGTTTCTACGGTTTGGATACGTCACTTGAAGCCAATCCGATGAGTTTTTGAGTTAAAGCTTACAAAGATGCTTGGTGAGCTTAAGAACACCACAGTTCTACTCATATAATTTCTCAAACTACTGTCAACAAATACAAATAACTACAAATGAAATCCTCTACAACAACAGAAAAATCTGAAATCCATGAATATCTAAGATTCCACCTCAGAATGATCAGCTTTCACTACAGATCCAGGCAAAAGGACAATACTGGGCAACCTCTGCGGGTCCCACCCAAGAGCCAGACAGATGGTCCTTGCGAAGGCTAGGTGGGCCGCACGCCGGCCTACTTTGCTAACAGCACTGGCGTGCTGAGCCAATGCTGCACACCCTCTGTACATCTTTCCCTTCCTCTTCTTGCCATCTCTCCTCGTTTCGCACACCAGACAATAGAATTCACCATTTTCATGATCTTTTTCATAAAAGCTCCTCAAATCCGCATCTTTTTCAAAAAGTCCACTGAAAAATTCATCCACATCATTTTCCGATTCTGATTCGTACTCCGATTCTGAATCAGAATCCTGTGAGAAGAAACCTTTGCAAGATTGAATTGCAGAGAGTTGCATCGACATCAAGTCAGCTCGAGCGGCGGAATTAGGGGACAAAGTAGGGGGCGTTTGTACGGCCTGTTCAAATGGGGCCCACGCGTGAGGCGAAGATTTCTCTGGAACTGAAGCCGGGTCACACGGCCACTCCTTTTCCGGCGTCGACTCCCGCTTTAGTTTCTCGTTGCTTCTTTCAGGCGTAAGATGAGAACTCCGGTAGTCGTTGTAGCAAATACTAGGGTTAGGGTTAGGGTATGGGCGGGAGTAGCGGGTACGGTTAGAGGAGGGCCTCCGGTAGAATGTGTGATCATGGTAAGGGATATGATGGGAAGAGAAATTGTGGTTTGAGTTTGGTGGGCCCTGGTGCCAGAGAGAATGGAGATGTAGAACTTCTCGCGCCAACTCTTGCTCACTGTAATTCATGGCGCCAGAGAGAAGGGGAGGAGGAGTAGAGAATGTTGAGTGTGCGAAGCTGCCGCGCCGTGGCCTGGTTTTCTGTACTTCGAAGGAATGGAGGTCTCCATTGATTGACTTGGTACGAAGTCGTCGTCTTTTCTGTCTATCTTTTCTTTTTCTTTTTTTGTTTTGTTTTTTTATGAGAAAAGTCGTCGAGCTTTTCAAATTAGCGACATTTTTCTCCAGGCATGTCCCCACGTCCGACATTTTTCTCTCTAGCCATGTCCCCACGTCCGACATTTTTATTAGAATAAAGATTTGAGTACCCGCATTATACCCGCACTTGATTCCTTTCCCAACTAACTTTGTCAATCATTAAATCACCTTGAAAAACGTGTAAAAGATGAGTCCAGTTTTTTTCGGTAAATACTTGATATCTTAAGTATAAATACTTGATGAATTATATATCTTAAGTATAAATACTTGATATATTAGGTATAAATACTTGATATATTAGGTATGAATACTTTCTATTTTGTATGAATACTTTTCATATTTGAATATTTGATACTTTGAAAAACGTGTAAAAGTATGTCATCATGGATCTCATTTGAAAGAGAAAAAAAAATAGAACACGTTCGTGGTTTTAGATTTGCAAAATTCCTCATAGATCGTCCCAAAAATTGGTTAGATTGAACGAAGAAAAAAAAAACCACCTTGAAAAACGTGTAAAAGATGAGTAGGTATTGTGTCTAGTTTTTTTTTAAATACTTGATATCTTAGGTATGAATACTTGATGAATTATATATGAATACTTGATAATTTAGGTATAAATACTTTCCATTTTGTATGTGAATACTTGAAAAACGTGTAAAAGATGAGTCCAGTTTTTTTCTTTAAATACTTGATATCTTAAGTATAAATACTTGATGAATTATATAAGAATACTTGATAATTTAGGTATAAATACTTTCCATTTTGTATGTGAATACTTGAAAACCGTGTAAAAGATGAGTCCAGTTTTTTTCTTTAAATACTTGATATCTTAAGTATAAATACTTGATGAATTATATAAGAATACTTGATAATTTAGGTATAAATACTTTCCATTTTGTATGTGAATACTTGAAAACCGTGTAAAAGATGAGTCCAGTTTTTTTCGGTAAATACTTGATATCTTAAGTATAAATACTTGATATATTAGGTATAAATACTTGATATATTAGGTATGAATATTTTCTATTTTGTATGAATACTTTTCATATTTGAATATTTGATACTTTGAAAAACGTGTAAAAGTATGTCATCATGGATCTCATTTGAAAGAGAAAAAAAAATAGAACACGTTCGTAGTTTTAGATTTGCAAAATTCCTCATAGATCGTCCCAAAAATTGGTTAGATTGAACGGAGAAAAAAAAAACCACCTTAAAAAACGTGTAAAAGTAATGGTCCCCAGTTTTGACAGTGTAATGGTCCCCAATTCATATATCATATATGTAGTTCATTGTATAGATATAAATACTTGTCTTGTATAGGTATAAATACTTCACAATGTTACTATTAATACTTGTAAAATAAAATTACAGTTTTGACAGTTTAGGTCCCCAAAACAGTTATGACAGTTTAGGTGCGGTTCCCAAAAACAGTTATGATAGTTTATGTGCGGGTATAATGCGGGTACTCAACTGCGGGTACTCATATCAGCTTCCTTTTTATTAATATCCAAAGTTTAATAGAAATTAATAATTATTTCCAAAAACGCTGAGTTTTGCTAAAAATATTTAAACCGGTCACAAAATGGCTGGTTTTCTCTTCCCCAGAAGCCAGTCATTTTGTGGCCGGTTTTCTATTTTTTTTTTTACCCGTAATTAACCTATAAATATACCATTTTTGCTCTCTCATCCACACAATTCACTCAACTCACAAAAGAGAAAGGGTGGAAGGGACAGAGAGAAATAGAAGGTGATTTTTGAGGCTGATATTTGAACAATAGCAACCGAGGTAAGTCATCCAATCGTGGCCTAGCGAGAGGAGGGTCAATTAATGATCGAGGTAAAAATGAGGGAAAAAAGAACAACGGTCAAGTATGCCGTGATCCCCGGAATTGTGTGACATGTACGATGGAGGAATAGAGTAGACGGCCTATTCGGTATGAAATTTCAGACAATGACTTTGTGGAAAACCCCTACGGCTTTGGTTTGAAAAAGAAAAAGATTGATCCAGAGCCTCCAATATCGGACGATGAGTTTGTTCTGTGTACTTATACGGGTAAGGCTACCACTTCGTCTGCTGTGACTGATCCAGATCCGGCAAAATTCGATGAAGACTTTGTTCCATGTACTTTCAAGGCTCGTTGTAAGAAGTAGTACTACTTATTAAGAATTTATGTTGTAGACTTTATTCCATGCAGTAGTATTAGTAGGGTTTAAAATTTGAATGCATTTGAGCTTGGTTCTAAGAAGTAGTATTTTATTGTAGTTGGATAAATTAGGTTGTAATTTCTTTGAATATTAATTAAATAAGAATTACTTTTTAATTAGTAGTCCCATGTTGTTTCCTTTGAAAATGAAGGCGTGAGAAAGAATTCAGAGTCACAATTAAATTACAAATAAAGTCCACACAATTCAGAGTGACAATTCAGAGTCTCGTACAAAACAATAAAGTACACACAAATTGCAAATAGAGTCCACACAATTTTCAAATAAAGTCCACACATATTGCAAATAAAAAAATTCTGAAAGCAGCATCTAAATAAACAAGTTCACAACATGCATATAAATCACCTATTACTACTACATCTAAAACTAAATCCGTGAAAAAAACCACTTCCAAAAGATGACCTACCAGATGGCTCTGCTTGGCTACCTGATGGCCTTGCTTGGGTTCCAGATGTCCCTGCTTGGCTTGTAGATGCCCTTGTTGTACGTCTAGTAGTTGACCTCCTCGGTTGGATTCCAGATGGCTCTCCTTACACCCCAACCGCCTCTCCTCCTATGGCAACTGTCTCTCCCATTGCTTCGGCATACATAGCAGTTGCATCTAAACGGCTTGTAGCTGTGCTACGCCGTGACCCTCCGGACCCACTTCCCTCTGCCATAACTCGCTCATTTTCTGCCGCATTTGCTGCGTTTCTTGCCTCTGCATTTGCATGTGTTACTTAGTAAGTTGGTATAAATTGAAAAAAAATATAATTTTTGATGAATGTTACATACCTCTTCGTTGCCTATCGGAAGGGGAACAGCGAGGTTGATGCCCCTTCGTCTACCTTCCATTTCATCCATCGTCATTACATGATGGATGTGTTTTCGCCTCCCAACCCTAATCCAACCCTTACTCGAAAGGATTCTTGCTTCAATATTAGAAGGCCAGTCTATCATATTGCCAATTGGTTTGAACACATGATCCCAAGTACTTTCAAGGTAGTTTACAGTATACCAGCTTGCAAAAAAGTCGTCCTCGCACCAGTTTCGGTCATGACAAACAGCTAAGACATGAGCGCACGGAATAGAAGTTAATTGGATACCTCTGCAAGTACATTCCATTTGGTTGTCGGGACCGCGTGTCACAATGTATGTGAGTAAGTTCCATATTGCCCATATCGCTATGGGTGCAAGGAACGTACTCATTTAGGGATGAAACTTGGTACTGACCTTGGCTGTGCGTGTAACGCACCAAATTCATTTTTGCAGCTTTCTCCCAACGTTTTCTGATATTTTGCAAAACCCAGTTGGAAAGAACCTGGTTCTTGTCTTTTAATTTCATTGCTCGCTGTCGCGGCTCAACAAACCATCTATTGCACTTGTAGAACGTATTCTCCATTATGGCAGCCACGAGCATTCTACAGCTCGTTCGGAAGACATTGTTGAGCAACTCGGAGCCGTTTGTTGTCATGATACCAAACCGGTATCCTCCATCACAGGTTTAGAAAATCTTCTCGTAATTTGACAGCTCCATCGGATCAGTAGAACGTACCTTACCCACATTCCTTAAAAATGTATTACACCTTGGATTTAGCTGCCCAAAATAAATAGATGTTATTTTATTTTCAGAAAATTCTATAAAATAATTAAACAAAATGTTATAAATTAGACATACCTGAGCACACTCTTCGAACATCTCTTTCAACCTTCTTGGATTATTTTTCCTCGCTTCTTCCCTGAACCTCCATCCGTACCACTTGTCTTTTCCACAGTGCTGGACCAAGTTGTCAGCAACATGCTGCATACAATACATATGCACAAAAAGCTCAGGAGACCATCCGTATTCTGCTGTCAGTGCAGCTTTGATCCCCTTGTGCTGGTCCGATATAACACAGACAAATTTATTATATCCGAGCACTTCATTCCTCAACCACTGCAAGAAAAAACCCTAATTCTCAGTATCCTCCTTTTGCACAATTGCAAATGCAATAGGCAACAATTGGTTCTCGGCATCGGAGCCGCAAGCTATCAAAAGCCTCCCTGCATACCGCCCGGACAAGAAGCATGCATCTATACTGATCATTGGTCTCAAGTATTGAAACGCTGCAATGCATGGACCAAAAGCCCAGGCTACGGCTCTGAACTGAACAACACCTGGCATAATTTCTCCTATTTCTTTATCTCGTATCGGACTGGTCAGAAATTGGTACTTTGAGCCGGGATTGTTGTTGCAAATTGCCATCAACAGTGGTCTCAGCAAGCTGTATGAAGTCTCCCAACTCCTAAATTGTCAGGCTATTGCAAGCTCACGGCCCCTCCACAGTCGGTTGTATTTAGGGGTTACATTGTCATACACAGACAAAACACAGTCTGCCACCGTCTGGATGCTCATACAGGGGTCTTTCTTAATGCTTCTCTCAATGACATCGGCAATGAGTGATGCCGTCAGACATTCGTTGTCGTCTCTTGTAAATTCAGTCCTACATGTGTGAGGCTTATCTTGCTTAGTTATAACCCATGCGTCTCCATATCCCGCCAGTTTTTCCCGAAGTTCGTAAAGACAATCCGGGTCCTTGCACAAAACATGAATCCGATCCATGTCACTTTTCTTCATGAAATCAAAATTTATTTTTTGTTTTAGTTAAGAAAAAAAAAACTAGCAACAAGGTTGAAATAAAAGTTGCAATTCTAAGATTGAACAAATTGTCACTTGATATTCAAAATGTGAAGCTTTTAATTTTTTTTCTCCTTAATTTTTTTAGACGAATTGCATGTGAAGCTTTTAAAACGCATTTTATGGCGAACCATAACATTATTTCTCCTTAAGATTAAATGGTTAAGATAATTAAAATGTGAAACTTTGTCAAACACAATTATTAAAAAAAAAGTAAAAAACACACACACATGCACATGTATAACACATAAGGCACTATAGAGTTGTCCACGGAATAACCTGTCAGTTGCTTTTACTTTTTTGCAGTGTTGTAAAAAACGTCCGTTTATGCCGATTAATCGTTGGCGGTGACTAAACCGTCAAAGAATTTCTCGATTAATCAACTGATTTTTTTTTCTGATTATGGCCGATTATTCTCAATTATTCCCGATTAATCGCTTGGCGGTACCCTGTCCGTCCGACGAGCGCATACCGTTATTTACAACACTGCTTTTTTGGCGTTGATGGTTCAGACTTCAATGAAAAGATGAGAACCGGTTTTGGTTTTGAGTTGGTTCTCACAGAGAAAACCGTCCGAGTTTTCAAAATTTTTTTTTCTGAGCCATACACTCATTCGGTCTTCTATTAGAATCAAAGCGGATTGAGCAGTAGTTTCGGTTTCTAGTCCATCCACCCGGTCATGTCCGGTTTTAATAATAGTGCCAAAAGTAATCCGAAATTGGATAACTCAACACTCTGAGACCAGACCCAACATTTTATCCGACCAAACCTAAGATTATATTTAATCAAGATGTCTGGTGATAAAGACAATATTCTCAGTGTAGTTGCATGTTTGAAATTCAAATAGTAAAATTTTTTGTAAATATTAAATAGTTAGATGGTTTGACCTCCACCCTTTACTAAAAAAATATTATATTTTTAATCTTCTAATTTTCAAAAACTCACAAATTTATCCAATTTGTTTTTTTTTATTAAAACTCATTTTAAATTTATAAAGTTTTCATTTATTCTTTATTAAAAAAGAAAAATATATAGCATTTGTAAGAGAATATTTAGTCTTCTAATTAATTAATTTATGAAGGCAAATGATTTATTTATCTGTTCATGACACATACAAAATAACATACATGCATACATTGTGTCATATGTCACGGGCAGATAAATGAATTATATGCCTTCACAAACCGGCAAATAATATTTATTTTTATTTGTTTAATAAAGAACAAAAAGGGAACTTTATAAATTTAAAATGAGCTTTAATTAAAAAGGGAATGAATTGGAGAAATGTGCGAAATTTTGAAATTTTGAAATTTGAAAAGATAAATATGATATTATGAATATTAATAGAAAATTAATACGTAAGTTTTAAATTTAAAAAAATATACATAAAATTGCCTCTATAAATATATATACAGTATCGTGTTCGTACATTACAACATAAACATGTTATAAGAGAACATACAAAGTTTCATACAAAATAACATGTTTTTATGAAAATTTTTTGACTAAATGACAAAAAACATTTCTTAAATGACAGTAAATGACATCTACACGCAAGTAATATTCCTTAAATGACATATATGTTGTTGTTTTTTATCTTTTTGACATATTTTCATAAAATAGATCTCATACACAATGACATATTAAATGACAAATAACATTCTTTAAATATATAAAAAATGAAAATAAATAAAGACATGACCAATCAATTATCAATCAATTCAAAATTTCCTTAAATGACATTTAAAAATAGAACGAAATCAAGACTAATAAGAAAAATGATACAATTTGCATGTGGTAAGTACGTGTTTAAATAAATTTAGACTTCTACACGTAAAAAAAAAACATAAAAAAAATGCATAGAATAAAACATAGCAGATTATTTAATTAGAGGATTGATATTCAATCCAAATTTTATTTTTTAATCATAGCCATTGACGGATCAGAACATCTACGTGCTTAATATAATAATGGAGATAGAATACAGTTTAGTAGGTAATCCAGTTAAGAAGCAACCATATAAACTTTGTCTTGTTTCAATAAAAATGATACATTTTTTTTTTTTTTAAATCTTAATCAATGGAAAGCTTTTCCTCTCGTTGGCATGTACTTTTACAATATAAAAAAGTTCTTGTAAGCTGTTACTCTTTTTATACCACCACCTAAAACTGAGAATTTCTATGGGCAGTCTTCTAACGCCCAAAATTTTGTGGTTCTTTTTCTTCACGTGTGATTTGAACACATTTATAATTATTGGAAATCAACCAAGCTTTTATTCTAAATTATTTTGTTGCTTAAAAAATCAACCAAGTTTCTGAAGAAGTTTTTGCCAGTTCTTTTTATCAAGCTAAAGTTGTTTCTCTCCAAAAACAAACACCAATAAGCAACATCATTTTTGTATCTATATTTCTAAATTTAAAAACCAAATATTGAATCAAAACAGTTAATCTTTTTTTTATTTTCATGAGTAATGTGTCCATATAAAATTTTATGATTTATTAAGTTTATTTAATACTTGATCATGATAGATTAATTTTAATACATTTATTTTTGGTAAATTTAATCTTTCTCAAAATAGTTACTATTGATGTTTTGTTCCTCTTTGCAAATGCACCTTTTTTTTTTCCTGGTTAAATCAGAGTATCAATTTCAAAGCTTCAAATTAACATATCAAGAAAGAAAATACCTGAGACAACCTCTACCTAGGGGTGAAAATGGAGCGAATACAGAACGGATAGTGGTAAAACCATATCCATATCCCTTTTTAATTTTCCGGATACGAATACAGATCAGATATCAGCCGTATATGGATCAGATCGGAAATTTATTAAAATAAAAAATACCAAAATTCATAATATTTATCTAATTTTAATAGTTAATAACAATATTTTTTCATAATATATATTAAAATAGATGATATATATCTACTATTTGGATACGGATAATTGAAACGTAAAACCATATCAGTATCCATGCCCACACGGATATTCAAATATCAGATATCCACATCTAATTTTTCGAATACGGATCGGATATTATCCATACCATGTTCACCCTACCTCTACCTATTAGACTATTACCAGCATAGCAATTTTGCAAACGTGACAGAACTAACTAAATTCTAAATATAAAATTGCAGGTATACAAAGTATTTTGGCACCCAAGTATATAAACAGACCCAGAGCGTGCATGTCAGAGTAAGCAAATCAGAGATTTCTACTGTTATTACTAGATATAGATATACTCATCTATTGTTGGTTAATACTGCATATGATCTTTGAAGCAAGAAAGGTGAATATCAAACAGGACCTGCAAAATATCAAGAAAAATAATTAGACGAAGTCGAACACAAATTACATAAATAGTAATAAAAATGTATTAAGTGTGAAATTTAAAGAGAAAGAAAGTACAGTGATTGTAGAAGAAAGCACTGTATGGTTGAAGAGGAATCAGAGCTAAGCAGCATTAGTAGCACCATTTTTCTCCTGCAATCAAACAACATAAAACCTCTTTGTAAACACAATACATACACTTTCATCAATAATAAATTTAATTTTGTAATTTGCAGGCAACTTATAATTTTCCACAATGAGTTATGTAAGAAAGCTGATGAACATATGAAAAAATAAAGAGGTACTAAACTATGGGAAAAAAAGTAAGAGATAAAAAATTTCCCAGATTATTAGCAACTTGTAAGGCAAAACTAGTTCATGTTCTAAGCAATGCTGTATTTCAAGTTCTTCCAGATTTGAGGTTCTCTTGGCAAGAAAATAAAGTTAACACATGCAAGAGGCAACTCAGAAACTAAGATGATTTTAGGGAGGTAAATGGAAAATTTTATAAAGAATATTCATTTGGCTTATTTTTAGAATTCTCTTCCTGACTTGATACCTTTTCCTTTGAAATCTGCTGCCGTATCCCATTTAAAAAGGTTAAAATTAATAGCAAAGAAAACTATAAAGAAATGCTTCCAAGTGAGGTTGCATGCAAATAAACACAAAACAAAAACATAAAAACTATAGATGAACCAAAGGTGCAAATAGAAATAGAGCAAGGTTAAAATGCCCCATTGTTTTCGTGCCCATACTATGCCTCACATCTTTATCTCCGTCTTCAAAGTCCAAACAGTTAATCCAAACCGCTAAACAAGATCTCCATATTAAAATGTGCTTGGAGACCAAATTTTATATATTTTTGTGGAAATTTTGTACTATATTTTTAGATAGGTACAAAATCATTGTTTTTCATAAGATTCTCCACTATCAAAAAAAAAAAAGTGATTTTGTACCCATATAAAATATTAGTAAAAAATTCCAAGAATATATAAAATTTGGTGTTCAAGCACATTTTTTAATATGGAGATCATTTTTAGTGGTTCGGATCGACTGTTTGGACATTAAAAATGAAGATAAGGATGTGAGTAATGATTGGGGCACGAAAAAAATGGGGAATTTTAACCCTACTCATGGAAATATATACATTATACTTTTAGCAACCCTTCACAATTGTAGATTGAATGGGCCATTTTGCATATTTACAGCTAAGCTCTTGATCTTTTTTAAGCCAAAATTGACAACCTAGAAAAAAACATTTATTTACAACAGAAGATCTGGCCTCATGAAGAATAAGACAATAATTGACATTCTGCTTTGATTATCCTTGCACCCTAGCTAAAGCAAACAGTTGTTGCCAGTAAATACAAAGTAGACCTTTGCAAAATTAAATTACCAGAAACTGCAAAGTAGATATACCTCAGTTCCAGAATCATCAGTCTCAGCGGCAACCTCAGAAGAAGGAGAAAGGGAACCAGTACCAGGTATCTTTACAGGGTCCCATCCAAGAACCCGACAAACCGCCCTTGCAAGAGCCCGGTGAGCTCCACTCCAACCTGCCTTTGATACAGTATTGGCATGCTGTACCAGTGCAAGCCCACTCTTGTAACGCATCCCCTTCCCCTTAAAATCCTCCCTCACCTGACAGATAAAGCAGTAAAAGTCCCCCTTCTCATGGTTTTTCTCATAATATTCTGTCAGTTTATGGTCCTTTTCAAAGATACCATCAAAGAACTCATTCATGTCAGGCTTCACTTCAGACTCCGAATCAGAGGAATTGAACTCGTAATCTGATTCAGATCCAAAATCTTCCTTAATAGCTGAGAAAAATTTCTTTGTGGCCTTGATGGCGCGGCGCTGTATGTTGGCGGCTTTAGCAAGAGCTTCAGACTGGGCAGAGATAGGGGGTGGCGGTGGGGCCATTGCCTGAGTGGCAGCCCATGTGGCTGGTGGTTTGAGGTCTGGATAGGGAGTGGGGCATGGGGGCCACTGGTCGGAGGCGGAGTTAGGGTTTGGGTTTGCATCAGAATCCTTCTTATCCTGCATTTTATTTTATTTTTTTTAAAGAATAATTATTACTAAGATCATTCCCATACAAAATAATTGGAGTCTCAAGAAACACAAGTAAAATGATTAACAAAGTCCCCAAAATTTATACTCTAGACTAGATGTAAATGCACAAGTTATATTTTGGTTTTATTAATTATTCTCACTTGCAACAATGCTCCTTTTCAGAATTATCCAATCAGACTTCAAGTTTAATAGTATATCTTATATGCCGAGAACTAAGACAATTTGTGTGCAAGTTGCAGTGCTCTTCTTTTTCTTTCTTACATTGAATGTGACATGAAACTAAATAAGTAAATATCCATAATTGAAAGAACTAAATAAATTATAGTATCTATAAGAAATTGAACCTAAATTCAAAAGTCTCAACAACTAGAAAGTAATATTAACATACTTTTTAGACCTCTTACCAGATTCAATTTCAACTACCAAATACAACTATATCAAAATAAAATCCCACGCAACAACATAAATGCCAAAATCAGTGTGTGTGTGTGTGTTACAAAATTAAATCCCACATTACCACAGACCCAGGCAAAACAACAATTTCTGGCTGGGGAAAAATTTTGGGTGAGGCGCAAATTATAATTATTTTGAATGTTTAAAGTTTCGGAGAAAAACATAGAAATAGAAGCATGTTTTGAGGACAAATTTTAGAGTGAGGCATAATTTTATAAATTTTTAACCATAAGTATATTATTTTAATTTTTCTAAGAAAAAATATAGAAATAGAAGCGTATTTATTGAATTATTTAGCTCTATGTGGCTCCGGCCCTGATTCCCTGTAACTTCTTAGGTCCCACCTGAGAAACCAACAGACAGGCGAAAGCATCGGCCAATTCAGCAAACCGTGGCAGAATGCCGAGCCAATGACACACAAACAAAAACCCCCTTCTTGCCATCTCTCTCTCTCTCTCTCTCACTCTCTCAAATTTTCAACGGGCTCAAGGATAAATCAAATGATTCAACAGCATATAATCACAAAAAAGAAAAACACTTAAAACAAAGCTTTTCCAAAGCGAACGAAGTAACGAACAGGCAAGCAAACCATAGAACTAAAAGGGGGAATAATACCAGGACGAGATCAGCGAGCTTCTGCTCCAGTCGACCCGCCACGTCGGAATGCACGTGCTGTTGATTCGCTCCGCCGGTGAGATTATCCGCCATTGTTTTCGAAAGAGAAAGGTAAAGCGACAAAGAGCGATTACTAGGAGTGAGGTGGGGAACTGGGAACGGGAAAGGCGTGAAAGGGTTTTAAGGGAGGGGTAGAATCGGAGAGGTCAATTTGGGTCCGATGCCCATCGGACTCAAAGTGAGTTCGATGGGTTCGATGACCGTCCGATCTTCTTGAAGATCGCGCCCGCAATTCGTGCGCACGATCTTAAAGCAGATCGGACGGTCCGAAACCCATCGGATCCAAATTTGAGTCCGATGGGCATCGGACCCAACCTGCTCTCAGAATCGGAACTATCGCCATGATTAAATTTCAGCCGTGTGATCGGAGACTAGACGACAAACATTTTCTCTTGTCTGCGCAGATTTTTTTTTTTTTTTTTTTGACAGTCTCCTTAATTTTGAAAGCTATGTTTGAAAGTTTAGGCTTTCTTTATTTTGTCTTATTTTTTTTATCATATAAATATTTTTATGTAATTTAACCTTTGCATATTATTACCTTTACGTTTTTTTTTTTCTATTACAATAATTTAATAAAAAATTCAGAAAATTGCAATCCTTTAATAGAGGAAAAAAAGACACATATTCTTAATTAGAAAAAAAAAAATACAAAATTTATATGCTGTTGTTAAGTAAACTAGCTTCTAAATTTACAACATAAATTCCCTGATACATTATTTATCACTTGATTTCATTAGATTTACTTGAAATGATAATTCTATTAATTTACATAATGTCTAATATATTCCTTTTTAAGAGAATTTAAATACTTCAATTTTTTGTGCATCCATCATCATGTCTTCACTTTTTATTTTTTTTAATAAAAAAATTATAAAGTTTGCATGCTAGAATAAAACCGTTAGATGTGATCTATATTATTTTCTCTACATGTACATAAAAAAATTATCACTTTTCGATTTGATTTTATGTGACTCAATAAGTTAAAAAATCAATATCCATAATTTACCGACATCGGTATATTTTTGCAAGCTTGTTGATACTAATTAAAACAAAATCAAAATGTCATGATCTTTTACGTGTGCATAGAGAAAATGATATAGATCATATCTAACAGTTTTATTTTAACATTTAAATTTTAAATTATTGTAGTTTGAAAAATAGAGACCTCTTCTTTATTTTGTAATGAACGAACTTTAACTTTTCAGTTGTTTGAGTTTAATTTACAGTTATTAATTACTTAGATTGTTTTTCTAAACAGATTTGTATTGGAGATTCACATTTTTGTCAAGAGTTATTTTGAATTATTTGAATTTATTTATTTTGGAAAGTAGATGATGTCTAGACCCTGCAAGGAAGGGGAACAACTTGGGTCTGATGTCCATCGGACTCAAATTTGGATCCGATGGATTTAGGGACTGTCCGATCCACTTTAAGATTCGTGCGCACAAATTTTAAAGCATACATAAAAGTTGTGTGCACGAATCTTAAAGCAGATTGAAAGGTCATCGAACCCATCAAACTCACTTTGAGTCCGATGGGCATCGGACCCAAGCTGCTCTCGCAAGGAAGACATAGTAAAGGTACCAACTTAACTGAGAATTTTTTATCTATAGAAATTATTAAATTCAGTGATACGAAAATAGAAAGATTGTCTCGTTTTCAACAAATATAAAAATATGAGATTCATCGAGTTCGATCCAATATTATGGATAAGACTCAATGATTTCTATTCAATTCTAACATGATTAAATGTGGCAGCCGCATTGCTTTTCTATTGATTTTTTTGAATCAGACTCAATGGGGCTGCCACATTTGATCATGTTAAATTGGATAGGAACCATTGGTCTTATCCATAATATTGGATCGGACTTAATGAATCTGGTCTTTCTATATTTGTTAAAAACGAGACACTCTTTCTATTCCATACCATTGAATTTAATAATTGCTATAGATAAAAAATTTCTAACTTAACTCGTAGCTCTAGCGTTATAATCAATTATTCATTATTTTTAGGGGGTATAATATATATTTTAACTATACTATAAAACAATACTTAAATTTAGAAGTAGTTAAAAAATCCAAATTTTAGAAGGCATCAATTTTCACTAATTTTGAGCCTACTAATTTGAAGTAACTTCTTCTTTCTTTTTCAATTACATTTTTTGCTTTAATTTTTTTTATTAGAGAGCATGTCCAAAGATATTTGATGTACTTAATTAAATAACAGCCAGCACCAATTTTTTTATTAGTAGCATCATCTTCTTTAGTAATGTATAGATTGGATATTTTCCTGTAAACAAGAAAACAAAGTCCTAGATCCTAGATTGGAAATTTTCCTGTTGAATGAATATGAATTTTTTTTTTTTTTTGAGGAAAGAATGAATATGAATTACCTATGTTATTAACAAAATTGTAATTAAGTCATTATTCAAAGGAAGTAGCTAGAAAATTGAAATAAGAGGGCTAAATAAATAAGTGTTATGTAATTTTATTTTATGAGAAGCTAGTAGTATATTTTTTTTGTAAAAAATAAAATTTTTAAAGGACAAAACTGAATAATTTTAATTTATAAAGGTTGCTTAGCACTCCTTTCCCTCTATCTACTTCCACCCCTGATTATTCAATGTTTAAAAGTTTAAAATAAGACAATCATATAATTATTTTGAACACAATTGTAAAAAAAAAAATACTGAGAAAGAAGCATATTTTGGAAAGAAAAAAAATTAATTTAGTGATATAAAATTGGTCCTTTCATAGTTTTTTTTCATGTCAATATCTATTTCTAATATTCAAGCTTGAGTTTTCTGGATGATGTACTGCATGAAAAATATGCGAAATATTTTCAACAATAGTTGGCACCTCTCATTATAAAAGATCATTATATTTTAACTGTTTGATTTGGAATAGACAATTTTTTGTCTTTCAATCTACATGAGGTTTAAAACTTGGAGATTGATAATTTGAATAACGGTATATATATAGAGAGAGAGATGGGCTATGGTGAGTTGTGAAGTAAGGATCTTGTTTTACTTCACGCTCATATCTCCGTTTTCAAAGATCAAATAATCGATCCGAACCGCTCAACATGATATCCATATTAAAATGTGCTTGGAGATCAAATTTTATATCTTTTGGAAATTTTTACTATTTTTTTAGATAGGTAGAAAACCATTGTTTTTGGACGGATTATGAACCATAAAAAACAGTGATTTTGAAATATTCTAAAAATTAGTAAACAATTTAAAAAAAATGTAAAATTTGGTCTCCTAGTACATTTCAATATGGAGATCATATTGAGCGGTTCAGATCATTTCTTTGAATTTCAAATATAAAAAATATAAGCGAAGTAAAATAAGGCCCTTACTTCACAACTCACCATAGCTCAACTCTCTCTCTCTCTCTCTCTCTATATATATATATATATATAATCTGGCTAATATGCTACATGTAGCATAGAGGGTCTTCGTGCAACGGCTCAATATTTGAGTTTTCAAAATTTTAACGGACGATCCGAACCGTTCAACATGATCTCCATATGAATACGTACTTGCAAACCAAATTTTACATTTTTTAGATTTTTTTTACTATTTTTTTAGATAGGTACAAAATAAAAAATTATGTACCAGATCAAGTGATTTTCTATCTATCTAAAAAAATAGTAAAATTTGGTTTGCAAGTACATATTCATATGGAGATCATGTTGAACGGTTCGGAGCGACCTTTAGAATTTTGAAAACTCAATATTAAGCCGTTGCACGGAGATTGAGATATATCAAAAAGTCAACTCATATATATATATATATATATATATATATATATATATATATATATATATATATATATATATATATATATATATATAGGATTTTGCTAATATGCTACGCGTAGCACAGAGCCCCTCCGTGCTACGGCTCAATTTTTGAGCTTTCAAAATCCTAACGGTCGATCCGAACCGTTCAACATGATCTCTATATGAATATGTACTTGCAAACCAAATTTTACATTTTTTATAATTTTTTAATATTTATTAAGCCACTTTGAAAATCGTTGATCCAATGGTCCAGAAAAGTTTACTGTTGTATACAAATTAGTGTTTTTTCAAAGTGGCTTAATAAATAGTAAAAAAAATTCTAAAAAATGTAAAATTTGGTTTGCAAGTACATATTCATATGGAGATCATGTTGAACGGTTCGGATCGACCGTTAGGATTTTGAAAACTCAAAAATTGAGCCGTAGCACGGAGGCCTCTATGCTACGCGTAGCATCGTAGCACTGTCCATATATATATATATATATATATATATATATATATATAGAGCTTGGCTACTATGCTTATATAAGCAAAAGCCCCCATATGCTTATAACTCATTTTTGCGTTTCCAATGTTCAAATGGTCGATCCGACCGTTCATCTTGTTCTCCATATTAATATGTGCTTGGAGACTAAATTTTACATTTTTCTGAATTTTTTTACTATTTATTAAGCCACTTTGAAAATTGCTGATCTGGGTGAACAGTAAAAACAGTGTTTCCAAAATTCTGGACCACCAGATCAGAAACTTTCAAAGTGGCTTAATAAATAGTAAAAAAATTCAGAAAAATGTAAAATTTAGTCTCCAAGCACATATTAATATGGAGAACAAGATGAACGGTCGGATCGACCATTTGAACATTGGAAACGCAAAAATGCTCATTTAAGCATATGGGGGCTTTTGCTTATATAAGCATAGTAGCCAAGCTCTATATATATATATATATATATGAATCTGGCTAATATGCTACGCATAGCATAGAGGGCCTCCGTGCTACGGCTCAATATTTGAGTTTTCAAAATCAAAACGGTCGATCCGAACCGTTCAACATGATCTCCATATGAATATGTACTTGCAAACCAAATTTTACATTTTTTAGAATTTTTTTACTATTTATTAAGCCACTTTGAAAATCGCTGATCCAATGGTCCAGAAGATTTTACTGTTGTGTACAAATTATTGTTTTTTCAAAGTGGCTTAATAAATACTAAAAAAATTCTAAAAAATGTAAAAATTTTTGTCTTTCAATCTACATGAGGTTTAAAACTTGGAGATTGATAATTTGAATAACGGTATATATATATATATAGATGGGCTATGGTGAGTTGCGAAGTAAGAATTTTGTTTTACTTCACGCTCATATCTCCGTTTTCAAAAATCAAATAATCGATCCGAACCGCTCAACATGATATCCATATTAAAATGTGCTTGGAGATCAAATTTTATATCTTTTGGAAATTTTTACTACTTTTTTAGATAGGTAGAAAACCATTGTTTTTGGACGGATTCTGAACCATAAAAAACAGTGATTTTGAAATATTCTAAAAAATTAGTAAACAATTTTCAAAAAATGTAAAATTTGGTCTCCTAGCACATTTCAATATGGAGATCACATATAGGTTCGGATCGTCTCTTTGAAATTTCAAATATAAAAAATATGAGCGTTAAGTAAAATAAGGCCCTTACTTCACAACTCACCATATAGCTCAACTATATATATATATATATATATATATATATAAAGAATAGTCATACCGCATTAAAAATTTAAATATGAATAACGGTATATCAAAAAGTTGGAGATTGAGATTTACTAGTTTGTAAAGGCAGATAAATCATTAATTCGAAAAAATTACATGCACAATATCAAAAATTTGCAAGGATACACATATAATTGTATCAAAATTTTAAATAATTAATAAAGAATAAACCTTGCCACAATAATATCCAATCAAAAAAAGGTGGTGCGCTACAATTTTCATGTTTTGTCTTCATATTTATTTGATAATTCCTTGCTTCTCTTCTCTTTCTCATATGAATCTTTCTCAAATATTTCTCTCTAAACTCCTCAATACTTAAATCTGCAAGATTATTTAACCCCACAACATGACCTCCCTTCTCTTTGTTCGCGTTCCATTTGTGCACAAACACAAAATTCTTCGCAAAATTCTTGAATCCCGGCGCTTTATCTTCTGTTCGTGCGTATGTAGGTTTTTTCATGCTTTTTCATCCATTGTTCAAAAAGTTGAACTAGTTCTTGCTGCTCTGCATTATAATTAGAAAAATTGTATCCTAAACCGGAGAAATCTGTACGTATTGAAGATGCTAACATGACAATGGATAGACAAATAAGGAGAACTATTGCTTGAATTTGGTTGTTTTTGAGAGACATTGTTGTATGAGAATGGTTGATTGAATTGCTGGTTATGATCTTACAACAGTTAATAGCAAAAAATAGTCGGTAAATTGATGTTTGTAAAATCAGCATTGAGTAGTATGAATTTAGAAAATAACTATAATCGAAAGTTTATTTTTCCATGAATTTAGAAACATAACTATAATTATTTTTGACAGTTATTTTCATATATGTCAAAAGGAAAAAGAAATGATATTATGATAATTTAGGTGTTATGCAAATAGATTGCTTACATTTTGTGTAAATGGTGCATAAAATCTTTTGTCCCTAGTTTAATCATCTCAATACCCCTGAGAAATTAATTAATTAATTCAATTAAGTCTTTGATTATATTTTGATTCCATCAACTCTTTGAAGTATTGCCTATTACACATGCAATCAACTTGCTAATTTTTTTTTTATTCTATTATGGTCTTAATATTTTTAAAATTTCTTAAATAAAAAAAATGAAAATGGTTCAGATTGGCTTTAAACAACGAATATCCAAATCATTAAAAAAATTACAATTATTTAATAAAAAATCAGAAAATTGCAATCCTTTAATAGAGAGAAAAAAAAAAAGACACATATTCATAATCAGAAAAAAAAAATACAAAATTTCCTTGCTGATGTTAATTAATCTAGCTGATGTTAATTAATCTAGCTTCTAAATGTACAACATAAATTGGTCTCACCTCAAAAAAAGCAACAATTCAGAAATAAAAATGCAAAGCATCCCCCAAATGCCCCAAATTCTGGATTTATGAGAGGAAGAAGAATGTTTTTTTCTGTGGAAGAAAGAAGTGTGATTTATTGTAGGATAGGAGTTAGAAGCAAGTATGGCACACCTGCCATATGGCAGGTGTTTAGTATTCCTTTTTATGTACATATATCCTTTGTCTCCCCAATCTTTACCCCACGAGTTCTTCACGATCCAATAGTCAGTGCCATTTTCATATCCATATCCGACAAGTAGAACTTCATGGTCGATGAGGTGCGGATTGCTCGAGCAATTTCCATCGTAAATTCCCTGATACATTATTTTTTTTAGTAAAGGTTGGAGGTCAAGCCACCCAACTGTATAATACATTTGTTATTACAACAAATGATTTCCCCCATCTGGATTATGAACCCATAACCTCCTACATAGAGATCATGTGTCTTTGTCACTAGGCCAAATACTAATTCTTAATTCCCTGATACATTATTTGTCACTTGATTTCATGATATTTACTTGAAATGAGAATTCTATTGATTTACGTAATGATATTTAAAGAAGTGATACAAAAGCAAATAATAAAACTTGAGAGAAATGAAAAATATAGCATATTAGGGTTTGTGATTTTTGATCCATCAACCATATTTTAATTTGACAAACTTACAATTGTAATATATATATTAGGCATACATATATACGATAAATATCTATAACCAACATATGATGATGAGATTTAATATATGCTATATTTTGTATTGATCGACTTTAACTTTTTCAGTCGTTTGAGTTTAATTTATAGTTACTAATAAAATAACAAACAAACAAAACTTAGATTGTTTTTCTAAATAAAATTATCACTACATGACTACAAGAATCTGTTTTATCCGTGAAGGTAAAAAATGACTATTGTCGAGGATAAACTGACAAAAATTAATATTTTCGAGAATATCGATATTACCGACGAAAGTATCCACACGAGGATACCAATATTGTTAAATACTTTTACCCTCAAGTCTAAGAGCTATTTTGAAGCATTTAAATTTATTGATTTTGGAAACTAGATGATGCCTAGACCTAGTAAAAGTACCAACTTAACTCGTAGCTCTAGCATTATAATTAATTAATTATTATTTATAGGAGAATGATAGATATCTTAAGTCTATTGATAAAACAATACTTAAATTATACGAAATTTGATAAATAAAATTAGTTATATATTTAAAAATATATGAAAAGATATTATGAAGGTAGAGAAAGCAAGTGTATATGATGAGAATGTTACACAAATGACCTACCTTACTCCATATATTTTGAATGGGGGATGAAAAGGAGAAGAGAGAAAGGGATCAAAATTCTTACAAAGCACTCTTTTAGTTTCCTATTATGTCATTTTTAAATTTAGAAGTAGTTAAGAAAAATGAGAGGAAAAAACAAAAAGAGGGAAGAGATGGATATATGATTAGAGTTTACAATTTATGATTACTTCAAAAATCAAAATTTTAGAAGGGAGAGACAATGATTGAGGAGAAAAATACAAACCTAGAAACACAAAAGGCATCAATTTTCACTAATTTTGAGCCTTCTGGTTTGAAGTAACTTTTTCTTCTTAAATTGCCATTTTTTGCTTTAACTTTTTTTTTTATTAGAGAGCATATATATATCTAAAGATATTTGATATACTTAATTAAGACTGTGCTCCAGACAGACGCGGAGGAAAAGAAAGGGAGGTGAGCCTCACTCCAGACCGTCCATGCCCGACGGTTTTACCTGCTTCAGAAGAGAAGAACCGGGTAGGGAGCGGAGGTGAACGAGCACTGTTTAGAAGGAAGAAAAGCTCAACGTTGTGTTGATTTTTGACGACAATTGTCACCCCCAAAACGGAGTGTAAAATCACTGTGCAGAGGTGAGCTCACCTCGATCTCTCCCCTTCCTTCCCTTTAATGAGAAATTTCCCATCCGTTCTGAAGCACACCCTAAATGACAGCCAAAACTTACCTCCATGTAAAGAGAGAAGTCTTCAGTATTGGCGTTGATGCCGATACTAATTGGTTGTTTCAGCACAGCACATTGTAATGCATGATCATTGGGTGCCACAAGCTTGTATCCGTCTATTTTCACCACCTTATTTTTGGCCTGTTCATTTAATTTCGCTTTAGTTAAGCACAAAAATAAAGTAATTCAAAATAGCATTATCTTTTTTAGTATTGTATCCACCGCAAAGGTAAAAAAAAATAATTAAAAATCTAAATAGCTTCGATATGAACAATTCAAACCAAAGTGCACAAAAGTAAGGAATACAAAAAAAAAAAAACTATTTTCGATGTCTCATGTATAAAATAAAATACACTGGGTACGTTGGATATTTTCCTGTTGAATTATTTTTTTAGGTTGAGTTAGTTTATGTTCTATCAGGGGTGAAAACAGTATGGATAATATCCGATCTGTATCTGAATATCTGTGTGGATATGGTATACTGATATGGTTTTACGTTTCAATTATCCGTATCTGAATAGTAGATATATATCATATATATTTAATATACATTTAAAAAATATTGTTATTCACCATTAAAATTAGATAAATATTATGAAATTTGGTATTTTTTAATATTATTTTAATAAGTATCCGATCCGATCTGTATCTGTATCTAGCTAATATCCGATCCGTATCCGTATTCGGAAAATTAAAAAAATATATGGATATGATTTTACCACTATCCGCCCCGTTTTCACCCCTAATTTCATCCTCTTTTCAAAAATAAATAAATAAAAAAAAGTCTCATGTAAGAAAGAAAACCAAGTGCACTAGATTGGATAATTTGGTGTTGAATGAATTACCTCAGTGATGTTGCATGTCTGATTTAATCCGTCATAAGGATAATTTGACTCGGTATTAATTCCTCCATTTTTTATAACCCATTCAAATCCATCTTCCTTGCGGCCTCCTTGACAGCCCCATTTGGGTGGCATGCAATCTACGAGCTCTTGTTCGGAGATGCTTATCAGTTTTCCAGTTTTTATTGCATTAATGCTCTCCATTGCTCCAGTTGAAGCAAATGCCCAACAACTCCCTATATATGTTATTATCAAACTTGTATGTAATTATTCAAAGAGGAGGGTTCCAATGCATCCTTTTTTTGGTGCACCCTACTTGCACCCTCCCCTCATTCGGCCATTCAAAGTCCAAATCGTCGATCCAAACCGTTCAACATGATTATCTAAATAAAATGTACTTGGAGACCAAATTTTACATTTTTTTGAATTTTTTTACTATTTATTAAGATGGGTACAAAATTCAATGGTCTAAGTATGGCTATTTTTTGTAAAATACTTAATAAATAGTAAAAAAATTCAAAAAAATGTAAAATTTGGTCTCCAAGCACATTTTAATATGAAGAACACGTTGGAAGGTTCGAATCGACGATTTGAACTTTGAAAATGGCCGAATGAGGGGAGGGTGCAAGTAGGGTGCACCAAAAAGAGGGTGCATTGGAACCCTCCTCTTATTCAAAAGGCCGAAATTTTATTAGTTACCACAATAAAAAAATAGAAATTAAATTATTACCATCCGGCCCAAGCTATTTTCAATCCTACCATCCACGCGGACCCAGTTCGCGCATCAAATTGGGTTGGTGCACCAATTGGTGCTCTAACTGGGTTAGCGTACCAGAATTGGTGTAAAATTAGTGCGCAAACAGGGTGAAATGCACCGAAGAGCAGTAAAAATTTCGGAACAATTGGTGCGCCAACCTAGTCCGCGCACCAACCCATTTTGGTGCACGAACTGGGTCCGCGTGGATGGTAGGAATGAAAAAATCTCAACAAGGGTGGTATTCATTTAATTTTGATTTTATGCTGTGGTAACTAAAAGAATTTCGGTTCAAAAGGCGTAACCAGAAAATAGAAACACAGAAGGCACAAGTATTATGTAATTTTATTTTATAAAAGAAGTTAATTGTATAATTTTTGTAGAAATTAAAATTTTAAGAACAAAACAAAGTAATTTCAATTTATAGGAGATGCATGCTTAGCATCCATTTCCCTCTGTCTATTTCGGCCTGTGATATTAAGTGGATAATGGAAATTAAGCTGGCACAACACAAGTATGTAACAATGTTTTATTATTTGAGTTAAGAATTCCAAAGTTTAAATATTAAAAAAAACAATTATTTCTCATAAATACAGATTGAGAGAGCTACAGTGGGATGGGACAGTAGCACAGTTGGTTAGAAAAAAAGATTCTAAGAATGTAGTTATTAAAAGATTGAGAGTTCGAGTCCCACTCACAATTTCACTGCATGTGCGAAGCTTTCAAAAAATAGAGGGCTACAGTGGGAATCCTCATTTTAGATATCCATGACTCCTCGAGCATGCATTTTTTCTAGGATATGTTTGGTTAGATTGAGAATAGGCTATTCGGAATAGCTTATTCGGTGTTTGGTTGAATTAGAATAGCTAGAATAGTGAATCCAAACCTTTTGTCTTATTAGAATAGACTATTCCTAAGAGTTTTGAAATTTGGCTATTCTAATAAGACAAACAATAAACTATTCTTGATTTGACTATTCTAACTATTTTTGGTTTACAACCAAACATACGGTAGGAATAAAGCGGAGTAAAAGAAAATAAGATAATGTATGAAAATTTTTTATTATTAATTGTATAATTATTTTGAACACAATATCATATATTTTGCAAAAAAAAATTCTGAAAGATAAACATATTTTGGAACAAAAAAAGATTTAATTCAGTAATTGACAAGTGCATTCCCCTAACCTCCTCATGTGACCAGAAACGATATAGAATTGGTTTTTTTAATAGTTTTTTTCAAGTCAATATCTATTTGTAATAATCAAGCTTGAGTTTCTGGACGATGTACCGGATGAAAAATATGCAAAATATTTTAAATGATAGTTAGCACTTCTCATAGTAAAAGATCATTTATATCTCTCTATAGGTAGAGTACGGCTAACACACTTCTTCTAATATATTAACAATATGCTTCTGGCCTCCAAAATCTATCGAATCGGCTTCAAACGAAAAATCCAAACTGTTCAAATCAATCTTCTTAACGAGAGCTTTGTTTTCATATAAATTTTTAAAATTTTTGAATTTATTTACTATCAAGTCAAGCAGTTAAAATATGAATGACTTTGTGTGCATTTTAAAACACTATTTTGTTCATTTTTTTTACCACTTGACTTGATAGTAAATAAATTCAAAAATAAAAAAAAATATATAAGAAAACGAAGCTCTCGTTAAGGAGATTAGTTTGAATGGTTTGGATTTTTCGTCTGAAGCCGATTCAATAGATTTTGGAGACCGGAAGCATATTGTTGAAATACTAGAGGAAGGCTAACTCATATATATATATGTATATATATATCAAAAAGTTGGAGATTGAGATTTACTAGTTTGTAAAAGGCAGATATATAAAATTATTAATTTGAAAAAAAATACACAATATCAAAACTTTGCACGGATACACATATAATTGTATAAAAAATTCAAACAATAAAATTAAACCTTACCACAAACATATCCTTGATCTTTTACTCGTGTGACCACACCTTGCTTCCTCCAATCAAGAAAAGGTGGCGCGCTACAATATTCATCTTCTTTCTTCATATTTATTGGATCATCCCTAATTACTTCTCTTCTCTTTCTCATATGAATCTTTCTCAAATATTTCTCTCTAAACTCCTCAATACTTAAATCTGCAAGATTATTTAACCCCACAACATGAGCTCCCTTTTCTCAGTTCGCGTTCCATTTGTGCACGTACTCGAAATTCTTCGCAAAATTCTCGAATCCCCGTGCTTTATCTTCCGGTCGTGCATAGATTTTTTCATGTTTTTTCATCCATTGTTCAAAAAGTTGAACTAGTTCTTGCTGCTCTGCATTATAATTAGAAAAATTGTATCCTAAACTCGAGAAATCTGTACATATTGAAGATGCTAACATGACAATGGATAGACAAATAAGGAGAACTATTGCTTGAATTTGGTTGTTTTTGAGAGACATTGTTGTATGAGAATGGTTGATTGAATTGTTGGTTATGATTTTATAATATCATTAATAGCAAAAAAATAGTTTATTGAATTTAGTAACATACCTATAATTGATTTTTTTTTTAAAGACTACAAGTTGAACCTTAATTAGAAAGGCAACCCAAGTTTAGTGAACTGTACAGGCATTTTTAGAGATGTATTAAATATATCAATATGAAAAAAGTGAAAAAGAAATGAGATTATGATAATTAGGCATTATTAAAATAGATTGCCTACATTTTGCATAAAATATTATGTCCGTATATAGTTTAAGGTGTGTGTACAAAATATGTTCAGCCATATTATTCATCTCAATACCCCTGAGAAATTAATTAATTAGTTCAAAACTATGAAAGGTCTACCCAAATTAATTAATTGATTCAATTAAGTCTTTGATTATATTTATATCTTATTCGATCAACTTTTGAACTAATACCTATTCAAAATTCGTCAATCAATTTCTTAAAATTTTCTTGATTCGATTATTGCCTTGCTATTTTTAAATTTTCTTAAATTAGAAAATTAGTAAAATTCAATTAGTATTATAATTAATGGCTTCTATAAGCAGTGTATGGGTTCGTGGAGTTATATATTAAGTCTTAACCAAGGTTCTAAATAGCGATTATAGCGATTATAGCGCTATAACTTTTAAGGTCCGAAAAAACTATAGCGCAACCATAGCTAGCTATTTAGAATCATTATAAAAGAAAAACAGTTAATAGCGTAATAGCTTTTGAGATCCGAAAAAGCTATAGCGCAGCTATTGCATAGCTATAGCTAGCTATTTAGAACCCTGGTCTTAACTAACGATTTTGCGTGGCTAATTAAATCAATAAAAAGTACATAATCTTGATTTAATCATGTGCAAAAATTGAAAAGGCTTAATAAAACCATAAAAAAATATTTGAAGACTTAATTGACAAAAATTTAAAAAGTTAACGAACCAAAAACGGACTTTCCTCATCTAATTGAGGACTTAAAATTAGATTACGAGACCTCAAATAACAGATATTTAGATTATATTTAATTTTTTTTTTTCAATCTCGTGGTTTTGGGCGTCTTTTTTATTTTTTTTAATGATAGGCGTTAACCTACCTAATTTTTATCGGAAATAATAAAAAGTTTGTACATTGTTGGAGGATTTGTTGGGGTCATAAAAGTCAAACAATTACATCTTATCTAGAGATCAAACAATTACATCTCATCTAGCGATCAAACACTTACATTCTGAAAAGAAGAAACAATCTCTAACCTAAGGACCGTCCTCGCCAAAGAAACCCAATGGAATACAATACCTAATTCCATAACATTGGCCATGAAATCCTCAAGTCTGAAGAGCCGTCTCCGTAAGCACGAGACAAGTCTTCAATAGCAAGAAACTGTTATTGCCTTTACGTCGTATGGTCGTGGATTAAGTCTTTCAAGACAGCAAGACACACATTTGAGAAATTCCTTCCAAGTTTCCTAAGGATTTCTCCTCTCACGTCTTTGATGGTGAAAGAAAAGAGAAGGCACTCAGATTCTGTCTAAAATAACTGATGTTCAGAATACTGAGTTGTGTGTTGTGTATCTTGTGCATTGGGGACCCGTCCTTATATAGGATAACACATCTGGCACTGTGCGTGCGACCCGTACAAATGGCCAAACGTGTCTACAGAACAGCATTATCTCTGAATAACTGACTTTTCTGATTTAACAGTGTTTTGTGCGGCCCACACAAACTTATGGTTGTATGCGAACTCTAAAATAGTTCTGTGCGTTTGCATAAAAACTGTGTGGCCGCAAAACTCTCTGATTATCAGCCAACTTAATCGAGATATTTTGTACGGCCAACTTAATTGATATAATTTGTGCGGCCCACACAACTCTCTAGACAGCGGTTCTTCTTACTTGCAAATCTCAGAATCAGTTCATCAATGATTTTATTTTTGCCTAAATTGTTTTACACATTTATGAACCACACCCTATTGAATACATAGATTGCCTCATATTTTAATAACAAATTAGATCACTTAATTGTGACAATCATATATGACACTATACAATTGATAATTATATTACATATATGACAACATTGGATTATGATCCAACAGGATTTACATATGGGCAAGAAGGTAAGAAAAAAAAAACGAAAACATCAAAACATTAACTCTGGTTATCATCCAAGTAGGGGAGAAATTTGCATTTGATGTCCATGGGGTTCAAATTTGATGGATTTCTCCACCATTTGATCTGCTTTATAATCCGTACACACTAGATTAGCACAAATTATAAAATAAATGCACACAAATCTTAAAGCTAATTGGACGGTAGAGGAACCCGTCGGACTCAAGTCCGATGGGCGTCGAACACAACCCATTCCCTTCAAGTAGAGCTTGAACAACTCTGCTTGTCATTTTTCGAGATGCTTGAATTATTCAGAAATACTTTGTTATTTTTATTTTGGAATGTTGAATTGATATCTGTAAAAATTTAGTTTTTTAAAGCTTTATTGATGATTTTAAATTATAAGCTTGATACATTATCATAGATTTCTAACTTATAAGGCTAAAGAGCCGTTAATGATGTTTCCTCATAAATCTAAGGGAGAATTTCATGTATACCCCTCAAAAAGAGGAGAATTTCATCTACGTCTAACTAGCCGTTGGTATTTATGCTATTTTTAGTAATATCAGAAAAAGAGGAGAAAGGTATAAAAGGTGAAGGTATAATCGGTAAAACTGGAGCGGAGCGCGTCCGATGGTCATCGGACTCAAATCGGTCCGATGCTTTCTCGGATCTGTCCAATTCGCTTTGTGATCCATACAAGCACTTCTTATTCATGCAGATCTAGCGTGAACGGTTCACAAAACAAATAGGACGGTTCCGAGTTAACATCAAACCGATTTGAGTTCGATGCCCCCAGGTTAATGTAATTCCAACAATATCCATAGTTTATTTCGCCAGGTCTCTCTATAAAATGCCACATGTCGCTTTGAAACTCATAATTTCTCTTCGTAAGCACAAGAGAAACCCACAGATATCATCATAAATCATCTAATCTATTCACAAACATAAAAATCCTTATGGTTCATCAACTAATATAGTATTTTACAATCACAATGGTCAACTCCAATGTACCAGATCAACTTCTGTATTACATGGAGAAGTCATGGCAAAAAATTCCAAACAATAAGACCATGCCTCAACCCCCAACTCTGATTCTATCAGACTACAGTATACTGACATATATACAATTTTTGGCCCAATGAAGAGTTACAGAAATATTTGTCAGGTGCGGGGCCCCGCAATCTCGTAAATTATGTGTTTCAAAAAATTAACTATGTATTTCTCCCCGGATGTGCGACTCTAAATGTACCTGATGTAGCCTTGTCTTAAATTTTTTAAAATTTCTCAAGGGATTTTACCTCAAGAAAATAAATGTATTATCTCAATTGCCCATCAATTTAAAAGCCACCCAATGTTCAGCAAGTGAAATAAGCAATACATCAGAAATACAAATGTACACTGATTACAGGTCACTCGAATGCTCGATATGGCGAGATAGTAGCATGTTTTTTTGTAGGGTATGAGGCAAGTCCATGTATGGCACACTCACCATACGGTAGGCTTTGATCCCTTTTTATGTAGATATATCCTTGGTTTCCCCATCTTGCACCCCAGGAATTCTTCACGATCCAGTAATCAGTGCCATTCTCAGATCCATATCCAACAAGCAGCACTGCATGATTTATTTCTTCTGGATCACTTGAGCAATTTCCATTGTAGATTCCCTAACATAAATACAATTAAGCAATTGCTGGTTTAGTTGCATTTTTCAGGAAGACATTGTTTTAGTTTACACAAGAAATAGAAACAAACTGTCCTTTTTCTTTTCCTGGTCATGAAGTGCATGGAGCCATAAAGCACACAAAGAAACCAAGAAATGCACTTGATGCAAAATTCCTAAAGATCCCTCTAATACATTTTAGAAGTGTTGAAGCTTACCTCTTTGTAAAGCTGGAAGTCACGAGCACCGGCGTCAATGCCGACACTAATTGGTTGTTTCAGTACAGCACATAGAAGCGCCTCATCATTCGGTGGCACATCTTGGTACCCATCTATTGTCACCACTTTATTATTTGCCTGCCATATAGTTTTGCATTAGCCACACACAGACAAATATAATTCTGTTATTTTTATTGCGGTACCGGCAAAAAAATGGAAATAAAAAAAGCATACAATAAGATCCAAGTGAGGCTATGGTACTATGCATACCGCAGATTGGTCCGTACTACGGATCAATATTTTCATTTTTATGTCCAAATAGTCAATCTGAACCGTTTAACATGATCTCTATATGAAACATACTTGCGGACTAAATTTTACATTTTTAAAAAAAAATTTACTATAATTTTATATAGGTAGAAAATCACTTTTTAATGGTCTAGAATTTTTAGATCAAGTGATTTTCCACATATCTATAAATATAGCAAAAAAATTTCTAAAAAATGTGAAATTTGATCTACAAGTACATTTTTATATGAAGGTCATGTTGAACGGTTCAGATCGACTACTTAGACTTAGAAAATGGAGATATTAATCCATAGTACGGACCATTATGCGCTATGCATAGTACCATAGCCTCACTCATAAGATCCCAAATCAGAAAAGACAAGTACAACATCAGAAAAAGAAAGGTACAGTTGTTGAAAATAATCTTCCGGTTGAATTACCTGAGTGATGTTGCATATACCGTCTTTTGCTGTATAGGGATAACTTGACTCGGTGCTGATCCCTCCATTTTGGATAATCCATTCAAATGCATAATCCATGTAGCCTCCATTGCAACCCCAGTTGGTCGTCACGCACTCTACAAGCTCTTGTTCCGAGAGGCTGATCAGCTCTCCAGTGGTTATCGCATTAATTCCTTCAATGGCTCCAGTTGTAGAGAATGACCAACAGCTTCCTAAATACAAAAAAATTACAATTTAAGTGGTATGATTTATTTGCTTATATATCAATCAAAGGAATAATTGCTTGACCACGAATGTTAGTTTGGAATAATTTACCATACCAAATCTTAATACCAGCATTGCTAATACCTAACACAAGGATACCAGTTGGATACTGTTAAATGAGGTTTGAATTTTTTTCTGTTATTCTGAGTTCTGATTGCCACAATTTTGGAAACAAAATACTAAAATTTACGGAAATTTATGTTATTTGAAACTTATAGATTAATAACTTATCACAGTAGTTTTTGGATTTAGATGGCAACAAAGATGTACTACTCGAAAAGAAATAAAAAATACATCTTACCGCATTGGCCTTGATTTTTTACGGCAGTAACCACACCTTTCTCCTCCCAATTGAGGGAAGGAGGCGCATCGCAGCTCTCGTAGTTTCTCTCATTATCCGATCCCACCCTTCTCTCTCTTCTCTTTCCCATCTGAAACTTACTCAAATACTTCTCCCTGAACTCCTCATTGCTCAAATCCGCCAAATTATTCATCCCTACAGAATGACCTCCATTCGCGTTCCTTCCATTCACATATTCGTAATTTCTCAGAAAATTCTCAAATCCACGAGTTCTATCCTCCGGCTGGGAATAGATTTTCTCATGCGTCTCCATCCATTGTTCGAAAAGTTGAGCTATATGAAGCTTGTGTGCATTTGTCGGATAAGGGTTGTATCCAGCAATGGAGAAATCTGTCGGGATTGAAAGGATCAGTACGGCCATGGATTGCCATAGAAGGAGAACCAAAGCTCCAATTTGGGGGTTTTTGAGAAACATCGTTGTGTGACGAAAATTGGAAGACTGTTGATTCGATTGAGATTCTAGTTTTGATTTATAATCTCTCCTAATTTTAAAAGTCAACAGGATGTGAGATGCATGATCACGTAATAATTTTCTCTTAGTTTTCTATTTTATTCTCTCTCAATTATTGTTATGATTGAACAAACTAGCCACATGGGTAGGAAATCGGAAATCCTACTTAATAACTGCCATTTAGTGTCATGTGGGGCCCACTTGGACAAAAATTAGTTAGAGGATATGGGAAAATTAATTGTTTTTACAGGAGGTAGTTATAGCCAGTTCAGTTTATAACTAATCTTTCCATTACATTATAGACTGGATCTCTCCAGTCGTTGTCAGGCCCATTTCTTCAACACATAAAGATAAACGGGCTTTTTAGTCAAAAAAATTGAGAGATGTGGGCCTTAAGATAATCCCATTTTCCGCTATGGTTCATCTTTTATATGAGTTGGGTTTTTCTTTTTCGTGCACGTTTGAGTTTAAAATTAATACCCCACCACAGTTTGCAGATTTCAATCATAAAAGGTATATCTTGTGTTTACTCAAAAAAAAAAAAAGGTGTATCTTGTCAAAAATATGAAGTAAATTTTCAAAAAAGTTTTTTACAAATGTACAGAATAAGATGCTAAAATTTGATCTGTGAAGTCATTGAAAAAGAAATTATCAATGTTATAAATTTTAGAAGATTGACAAATTTCTTAGAAGATGAGGGGCTTTTATGCTTTTTGTTCAGTGTTTTGCATTTTGTCTTTACTTAACGCGCTGGTCCCTTTCATAAGTCGGAAAAAAGAGTTGATGAGCTCAGCTTCCGTTCGATCTACATTGATATTCGTGCACTCTTGATTCGCACGAATATTGAAGCGACGGACCGCACGGGCGGATGGGTCTGAGTAGTATATTGGGTCTGAGTAGTCGGGGCCCAGAGTGCAGTGGCTCATTTGGTTTGATTAGCTGCCCGATCGCCTTGCCTGCTGTGCCCTTTTCTCGGTCTCTTTTGTTCAGCCATTGACCAAGTCAAAATTGCCTCCGCCTACTCCCACTTCAACTGACTCGTTGTGACAGTCTGTGCGCCGTCTCTCTCTTTACGCGCCCCGTTCTCTCTCTCTCTCTCTCCCTCCAGCGCCGTCTTTACTGGAGATCATCACCGTAAGATGCTTATCTCTGATTTCTCTTTCTAGCATAAGTTATTTCTAGCTAAGGTTGTTGTTAATTGACGGATAGAACTTACAAATTACTCCGTTAATATTCGTGCGGAAGCGGATCTTGCGAGCGTAGCAGTATCACTGGTTCTACAAGGAATCACAAGCCGAAGCCGGAAGCCCTGCGTTTTCCACGACCTAAGACCTTCAAGTGTTAACAGAGTTTCTTGGTGCGTTTTTCTCTCTTTCTTTTCTGTCACTCTTCTGTTATAATATCTGTTAGAGAGACATGGACAGGATGTAGTATATATAATACTAACACACCTCTTCATGAAGGGTCTGCACCTCTTCATAAAGGGTCTGCACCTCTTCATAACGGGTCAGGTTTTGGATTCAGATTTCCCATAACGGGCGTACCATTTAATAAATCCAACATCTCCCACTCGCACAAAATGGGATATCCGCTATAAACTAAGAGAACGTAATCTCTTAACTCTGTTAAAATTCATACAAGGAAATAGGCCGTGACCAGCATATTTTAATTTGAGAGCATATGTTGTTATCCAACTGTTAGGTATGTATAACAACATCTAAGTAGAGTAAATATGCAGTACCCCAGATCATCAAGTTACATTTTTTAAGTATTACAGGATCTCTTTTATGTATTGATACAACCATACTTATATATTCACAATTATGTTACATAAACATAATTGGTGCACCAGTGAATATAACCTAATGTAACACTCAAATGATCTTTTTCTTTTATCTAGAATCTCTTCATTCCAAATCAATTGCTATTCAGATATGTTACATTAGATCGCATCATACATAATCATTGGCAACATTCCAAAATAACTAATTGAAAAGAAACTTCAAGTATTTAGTAAAAAATCGAAGAGTACTATGAGATCATTTTTATCTCCCGGGTCTCACACAACAAAGAAGAAGATATCATATCTTCTGTTACCCTGTTGGTCAATTGCACATATGGTATGAAACATATGTTACGGTATTATTCTCCATTTCTTATGGAGCGTATGTCTAAACTAAAATTCAATACCGTACAAGTGATAGTTCAGATATACACAATATCTAACTTGAGTCCACATCTCTACTTATCATATAAATCCAATAACAAGACTCCCACTTGGCATAAGACAGTTAAGGTAAATAGTGGGTTTTTCACCTTCGGTCATAATAGTATATTCACATGACCTCATCTTGATTCTCTATCAAGGCGATATATATTTTAAGCACTTGCTCTCACATTTTGTATCATGTCTAGCTTAAAATCAATCTCATTTCTATGTCCTACTAAGACATAGAAGCGATTGCCTGTGTGAGAAGGCCAATCAACTGTCTGACATACCTTTCATTTTATATCTTATGTGTTATGCTAAATATATTGGTATTAAATAATTTGTAACAATTATAACATAAATGAATAAGAAAATAGCATTCATTGCATTTATCCCACAAATACAAATATACTGTTCAATTAAAAATATAATTACAATCTATGTAACCCTAGAGACTTAACATGGCCAATAAACACATCTCTAGGTATTGCCTTTGTAAAAGGATCTGCCACCATTTTGTGTGTAGATATGTACTGCATGCAAACTTGCTTTTTCGCCACCATGTCTTTAACGAAGTTATACTTAGTATCAATGTGTTTGGTCTTTGAGTGATACTTGGGATCTTTTGTATAAGCGATTGCTGCTTGGCTATCGCTGTATACCAGCACTGAGTTAGTTTCATTCTCATCGAAACCCAAGTGATTCAAAAATCTTTTAAGCCAAACTGCTTCTTGTACTGCTGCTGAAAATGCTACAAATTCAGCTTCCATTGTGGATAAGGATATGCAACTCTGTTTCTTACTACTCCAAGAGATAGCTCCATTACTAAGTAAGAAAACATAGCCTGAGGTAGATTTTCTTTCATCTAAATCTCCTCCCCAATCAGCATCTGCGTAACCCATGAGTTGCAGATTTTCTCCTTGAAAACACAATGAATAATCTGCAGTACCTTTCAGATATCTAAGTATTCTTTTTACTGCTTTCCAATGGGATTGTCCTGGATTGGCTTGATATCTACTCACCATCCCAACGGCGAAACTGATATCCGGCCTAGTACACATCATAGCATACATGAGGCTGCCAACAGCACTTGAGTAAGGAACTTTTTTCATTTGTGCTTTTTCATCTGGAGTCTTTGGACACATTCTTAAACTAAGACCTTCGCCTTTTGCTATCGGAGTATCAATGGGTTTACAGTCTTGCATATGGAACTTTTCAAGTACTTTCTTGATGTAATGCTCTTGCGATAGAGCTAACATCTTCTTGGAACGATCTCTTTCAATCTTCACTCCAAGAATGTATGCTGCTTCACCCATATCCTTCATATCAAAATTGGAGGATAACCATTCTTTAATGATTTTCACATACTCTTTATTGTTACTAGCCAACAGTATGTCATCCACATAAAGCGATAGAATCACAAATTTTTCTTTGGATCTTTTGACATACACACAATGGTCTTCATCAATCATTTCAAAATCAAATGATATGATTGCTTGATGAAACCGAATGTACCACTGTCTGGAAGATTGTTTGAGACCATAAATAGATCTCAACAATTTGCACACTTTGTGCTCTTGACCTTCAGCAACAAAACTGACAGGTTGTTCCATATATATCTCTTCTTCCAGATTGCCATTTAGAAACGCAGTTTTAACATCCATTTGATGCAATTCCAAATCTAAACTGGCAATCGTATAGAAGTAAATCTTACAACAGGAGAGAAAGTCTCTTCATAGTCTATCCCCTCTTATTGTGTATACCCCTTAGCAACAAGACGTGCCTTATACCTCTCAATCGAGCCGTCAGCTAGACGTTTAATCTTGAGAACCCATTTGTTCTCAATTGCCTTGCGTCCTTCAGGAAGATCAACTAATTCCCAAACATTATTTGATCTCATTGACTCCATTTCTTCTTCCATTGCTTTCATCCATTTCTCTTTAGCAGGACAAGTGAGAGCCTCTCGAATATTTCTTGGCTCTTCTTCATCTTGCATGATAATCATGTAAGATTCATTTTCGATTAGAAAATGACGTTTAGGAACTCTAGCACGATTGTTATGCCTAATTTGTGATTGTGCTGAACTTGGCTCAGTATCATCTACTGACTTGCTCCCACTTGGATGAGATACTGTTGGAGGTTCAGGAATATGCACCAAACGATTTGCTACAATCAAATCATCTTGCTCATCTTCTTCATATAGAGAAAATTCCTGACCTATCTCACCCTTTCTTGGAAATTCATTTTCCAAGAAAATGACATCTCGGGACTCAAATTCTGTTACACTCCCACTCGATTGTTCACCAATGAACACATAACCTTTGGAATGTTCAGATTATCGTATAAATATACTCTTTTTACCTCGTGGACCCAATTTACCATGTTGATGAGACGAATCATGAACAAAGGCTGTGCATCCCCAAGGTCTCAGATTACTAAGATCTGGTTTTCTATTATTCCAAAGTTCGTAAGGAGTTGAAGAAACAGATTTAGAGGGTACTCGATTTAGAATATAGGCAGCAGTCAATAATGCATCACCCCAAAAATTGATTGGCAGATTTGCTTGAGCCATCATTGACCTAACCATTTCCAAAAGAGTCTGATTTCTCCTTTCAGCCACTCCGTTTTGCTGTGGAGTATATGGTATGGTTAGTTGCCTTAGTATTCCTTTTTCTTCGCACATTTGTTTGAACTCATCAGACAAATATTCGCGACCGCGATCCGTTCGTAAGGCCTTAACCTTTCTGTCTAATTGATTTTCAACCAAGGTTATAAATTTCTTGAAACATGCAAGAGCATCAGATTTATGAGAGATCAAATAGACGTGACTGTACCGCGTATAATCGTCAATGAAGGTGATAAAGTATCTACCTCCATGTCGTGCCCTCACATTCATTGGTCCACAAATGTCAGAATGAATTAATTGCAATGGAAATTCAGATCTGGTTCCTGTTCCAAATGGTTTTCTTGCCATTTTTCCTTTTAAACAATTTTCACATGTTGGTAGACTAACCCTTTCAATCTGGCCTAACATGCCTTCCTTGGCTAATCTATCCATTCGTTGCTGTCCAATATGGCCTAATCTCATATGCCATACATTCACATCAACATTTTCATCAGCGTATGATGTAATTAAAGAAAAATGGATATTAGAAGAAGTCATTATATTAATAACATCCAGAATAATAAAACCATTCGATACATATCCATAACCATAACACACATCATCCAGATACAACTTAATACTAGTGCCACACATGTTCAAAGTAAATCCAAATCTAAGAAGAACAACTACAGATACAAGATTTCGTCGAATGTCAGGTGCAAAGAGAACATCATGTAAGAGGAGGGTTCGACCATCACGCATATCCAACTTGCATGTGCCTTCCAACATAAAGCCATTTTGAACCTTGCGGAATTCGACAAAAATCCACAAACAAGTCACGATCTTTGGCTACATGGTCTGTTGCCCCTGAGTCTACAGTCCACAAAGGATGAGAATCAGCAATAAAAACAGAACTGGAAACATATGAAAAATTTGAAAGTTTTTCTGTAATTTGTACCTTGCGGGGCTCTTTGCATTCACGAGCATAGTGACCCTTATTGACACAATTGAAACACTTGATCTTGGCTTTATTATGCTTCTTAAAATTGTTCTGAGAAGCCTTTCCCTTGCCACGATCCTGCCCCTTATGTTTTTTCTCTTGTTTGCCCTTGCCCTTGTAACCATAATTTGACTTACGCTTCTGGCCTTGCCCTCCATGAGAGCTTGAACCAGCCAAATGCACAGCAGTTTCATTTTCTTGAGGCTTTGATGCCTCAATACGATCTTCCTCAAGTTCCAGATGCCTTGTTGCATCGTTGAGAGTTGTAATATTCTCGTTGTGGGTCAGATTCACCTTCATGTGTTCCCATGTATGAGGAAGTGAACGAATCACTGCTTGAAGTTGTTGTTCATCAGTCAAAACATGGCCAGCGTCCTTCAACTCACTAATCATATTTGACATCTCCCTGAGATGTTGCCGCATGCTATGATTAGGACGTTTCTTGTAAGTGTCAAACTTAATGGTGAGTTGTCTCAGTTTTGTAACAGAAGTTCCACCGAACTTCTACTTTAAAGCAAGCCACATCTCTTTGGCAATCTCATATTGCCTAAACTCACGCATCACATCATTGTCCATACTGCTTAGCAATGTAATGCGAGCAATGGAGTTCTTCTTTTTCCAGGACTCATATGCAGCACTGTCAGTAATGTGCTTTTCAGTTGTACCTTTTTCTGGTTCGGTTAGGATATGATCCAGGACCGTAAGAACCTCTTGTTCTTCCAGGACATACTGAATTTTCATGGCCCAAATCTCATAATTATCGCCATTCAGTTTTTCACCCTTATTCAGTTCTGCCACAATATTCCTAGATGCAGATGCCATTTCACTAAGAAATTACAATTAAACTAAGTTAGGACATATCACAATTCTGATGGCTTAATAGAAATTATTTAATACCTAGCATAACACTTCCAGTTTTGCAACAACTGTGAAATAATTTAATAATAATAATACCTATAGATTAAAATCGAAAGATTACTAAGTTTCACAATCATCTTTTAATTCCATAAATTTTATTATTAGTAATTATTTCACTATGCAAAACTCCCACTTAAAATTATACATTAAATGTATAATTTTAACAAAAAAAATTTTAACAAAAAAAAATTTCGGTACTGAATTAATACAGTAGCAAATAAAGTATACTGCAAATAAAGTAGCAAATAAAATATAATGGAAATTCGTACCAAAAAAAAATTTGGATTAAAAATTTGTACTGGAAATTATACTGTTTTATAGTGTATATAATATATAGAATCAATACAATAGTATCAAATTCATTGTGGTATAGTGGAAAAGGTTTTGTCTCTTATTCCCCATGACATGGGTTCAAACCCCAGGGGCTACAAAAATAAATTTGAGTTGGGTAGAAAAAATTTGAGTGTGATCTCTCCATTTCCCACTATAATGGATCCATCCATTATCTAACTTTAGAAAGTAAAAATGGATTTCGTACAATCTGGAAGTATAGAAACCGTCCACACCAAGTACCAACCGTCCATTTGGAAAAAAATAAAATTCTGTACAAAAAATGGTTAATCGGACAGTTGTCATTCATTTGGACCAAAAAACTGTCCAACCCAATTGTACAAGATCCAAAAAGAATTAAAGATGATGGGTAAGAAATCTCCCCAAAAATACTTCTGCTTTCACTGTTTCGCATCTCCAAAAATGTATTTGTTTCGCATCTCCAAAAGATGCATTTAAAAAAATCTTCAAAACAGTGAATTGTAAACTTAATTAAATTAAATCTAATAAAAAAAAATTCGTATTTAGGTTTATCAGATTTACAATAACAAAATAAATTTTCCAAATTAAATTTGGAAATTTCCATACAATTAAAAAACAAATTGCTTCCAAATTCTTTGTTTCGAATTAAACATTTCTGATTCATGAATTTAATTTTTGAAAATAATTCCGTAGTATGTATTAAAATACAAGAATACAAGAAATTAGTTTTTCAAAAATTTATTCTCATGTATAAACAGATTCTTCTTTTTTTTTTCGAAAATATTAATTTGGAAAAATTTCGTGATTATTAAAACCAGAATACATGCCATTATTGGGCTCTGATACCAATGTTAATTGACGGATAGAACTTACAAATTACTCCGTTAATATTCGTGCGGAAGCGGATCTTGCGAGCGTAGCAGTATCACTGGTTCTACAAGGAATCACAAGCCGAAGCCGGAAGCCCTGCGTTTTCCACGACCTAAGACCTTCAAGTGTTAACAGAGTTTCTTGGTGCGTTTTTCTCTCTTTCTTTTCTGTCACTCTTCTGTTATAATATCTGTTAGAGAGACATGGACAGGATGTAGTATATATAATACTAACACATCTCTTCATGAAGGGTCTGCACCTCTTCATAAAGGGTCTGCACCTCTTCATAACGGGTCAGGTTTTGGATTCAGATTTCCCATAACGGGCGTACCATTTAATAAATCCAACAGTTGTTCTAAGTTACGGTAAAATTACAGTGTGTTTAATTTTGAGAGGTCAAATCTGAATGTAATCTGTTGGGATAAAATTGTTTCCAGTTTTTCATTGGTAATTTAATATGTATAATTTCCTTTTCCAGGGGTTTAGTTGAATCCAATTCTCAAATTATTAGAGACACGGGTCCCAAATCCCAATTAGTTTGTTGATATTCATTGGTAATTTGGTATATATCTCCCCCTACTTGTTGGATGCTTAATCCTTTTTTTTGTTGTTGCTTTTTATAACAGCTGATGGAGCCAAAAGTAGATAATTTACCAATCTGTTGGAACTGTTAATTTCTGTTATTGTTTATATCACTCTTTTATTTTCCAATCAATTATCAGTAGATAATTTACCGAACTCAGTTTTATTGAAATGGCGGAGGAGATTGTTCGCAGATCAAAAGCATATGAAAATGATGACATTGGTGATCTACGGTATCTATTCTCACTTAATTTTTTGTTTCTATTAAGAGAATCTTCATCTTTGCTTTTTCTCCATATCATTTTTCTTTTTCTTCCTTTTTAATAACAGAAAGCACTCGCTCGAGACGAGCATATCTTGACAAAAGAAAAGAGAAGCTATTAGAGATGGAGTAAGTAGATACTTCATTTAGTACCCTAAGCAGCAATTTTGTCCACCATTAATCACTGAACCTTGACTTATATTTGTTCTTTTGTAGAGATGAAATAAGAGATCATGACTACATATTTGAGGGCGTGAAAGTGACTGAGGTAGAAGAAAGGGAATTGAGGTAACAATTTTCATTTCCTTTTTCCCTTTTACAAGTATTTGTTTCTTGAATCATCACCATTGAAAATAGGTTAATTGACCGATGGGGAGGTTGCTAGTACAAAGCTCACTCCAAAGGTTACAAAATGCAGAACCTTGGGGGTTTTAGGTGTCACTAAAGCTGCAGGGATATATATTTTTCAAGAAAAAGAACAGAATATAAAAAATGAAACCAAACAAAGAAGGGCAGAAAAATTCTTAAACATTTGAGTAACTCTTTTCTATGTTTATTATCCTCCAGGTATAAGAAAGAAATATATGAACTTGCGAAGAAGCATTTGGAGGAGGATAACAACGATGTGGTATCTGATTGTTTTTCAGTTTTGATTCTATTAACTCCGTGTCTTTTAGTTTATTTAGTAGTATTTCTATTTGACCATCTAATGTTAATTATTGTATTGTAATGTAAAATTCAGTACGAGATGCCTGATGTGTATGACATAGATGGGGGAATACATCAGGAGGAGAGATTTTCTGTCGCAACGCAGCGCTACCAGTTAGTCCCTTGATCCCCTCTTTTTTTCCCTTCGGTTAGGAGATAGCTTATAACTGAAATTTTCTAGTTTTGCACGCCACTTTTAATATTTTGAAGATACTTTGCAAATAAATTCCAACCTTCTCAGGTAATGGGTTCTATTAAATACCGACCACTTTTCTCTTACTCTTGAAATGGTCTTCTGTGCCTAATTAAATAACTAAAATTAAGCAAAATAAATTTATGTGTTTTTTTTTTTTACTTGTGTATGCTGGTGAGAGAGCCAAAACTGAAAAGGGGAAATGATGTTATTATCTTCTATTTAAACAGTTGGGGTGTTATTTACAAATAACACAAAGAATATCCTTCTTTTTGTAAAGCTGTTGTTTTTGCAATAAACTTTTCAGTGATGCATGTTATACTTGTCAGCGACAACAAAGAAAATGCCACGTGGGCAAGAGAAGTCGGCATTGTGGGCTTATTTCTTTAGTTGTGAGAAAGGTTTCGGATTTCTTATGCTCCCTCCTGCATTTCTTCTCTGAGAAAGAAAGAAAGGAAGGGGAGCAGCGGCTTTTAGGTTGTACACCAGGAGAACATCTCAGGGAGAAAATATGTTTCTGAAATGCAAATAATGTAATTTTTCTAATTAATAAATATCCGAAGGTGGCTTTAATTCAATTTCACTTCATTTGAGGTTCAGACTGAGAGTGTTAATTTCTCATTTCTCAATTTTTTTTTTATTGAGGGGTCCTGATACATTCAGCATCTCTTAGATGTTATTTTCAAGAATTGAACCTATGTCTCTATGTAGGGAGACAGAACTCGCACCACTGTGCTATTTTGTGTTATTTTTCATTTAATATTATTATATTTTATGCTCCAATCAAAATGAAATTAGTTTGAGCCACTTGTCTCAATTGACCTACCGGTCTGATATCTGATGGTACCACTTATCTCAATTTTTTTTTTTTTTGAAGCAAGTACGTCTAAGCATACTTAAATCTTTTATTAAATTAATTAAAAAAAAAGTTTACAAAGAGAGGAAGCGACAAGGAAATAATAAATGTTATTTGCAATGCCTTTCCCAAAGTACTCTACTATTTGCTGAAAAACAATGCTGAGCATACTGAATTTAATTTTATAATAATTTCCGTATTACCACACATTCAAACCAATTTCCAAGGAAACCCTACTCCAGCAGTTGGATTTCATATTACTTGAAATCCCTCTCTATTCCAAAGAAGAGATTTGCTCTTATTATCAAACTCATCTCCTATTCTTCTCCAGGGAAGCTGTTATTTTTGAGAGATGTAAAAGCTGAGGAGAATCTGAAAAATATTTTTTGTTTCTGTATATGTTTTTTCTATTACACAGTGGCTATATATATTACAAGGTCAAATATGACCGTTGGAGCCTTTTCTGATTTTTGCTACAGTGACCTTATTTTGTACATTTACACATATGCCCTTGATCTATGGAATTATATTCTAAGATCATTATTCAATACCCCCCTCAAGCTAGGATTGTAAATATCGAGTAATCCTAGCTTGCTTGTGATTTCTTCAAATGGTTTGGGATCCAATTCTTTTGTAAAAACATCGCTAATTGATCTTCACTCCGAACAAATGGTGTTCTATTTGCTTGGCTTGGACCTTCTCTCTAATAAAATGGCAATCGACTTCTATGTGTTTGGTCCGTTCGTGAAATACGGAATTTAGTGCAATATGTCGTGCCGAATTATTATCACAATACATCTTCATGGGTTGATCAACGTTGATTCCCATGTCTTTGAGCAATTGTTTGAGCCATATCAATTCGCTTGTGGTTGACGCCATGGCTCGATACTCCGCTTCCGCGCTCGATCGTGCCACGACATTTTGCTTCTTGCTTATCCATATGACTAAATTTCCACCTACAAATGTGCAAAAACCGGTGGTGGATTTTCTATCAAAGCTACCGGCCCAATCTGCATCGGAATAGCCACATATTGTATTAGAATTATTATTTTTCATCCATATGCCCTTTCCGGGATTTCCTTTTAAATATCTTAAAATTCTATTTATGGCCTCTAAATGTGGTGTTCTTGGTGAATGCATAAATTTACTAATTTGGCTTACGGAAAATGAAATGTCCGGACGGGTTACCGTGAGATAAATTAATTTACCTACAAGTCTTTGGAATTGGTTTATATTTTCTAAAGGTTCACCATCTTCGGTATTTAATTTATATTTATTATCTATTGGTGTGGAGGCCGGTTTACATCCTAATTTACCGGTTTCTTTTAGTAAATCCAAGGTATATTTTCTTTGTGAAATTAATAGGCCTTTGTTTGAAAAAGCTACTTCTATTCCTAGAAAATATTTTAAATATCCTAAATCTTTAATGTCAAAATTTTCTTTTAATTGGGATTTGATTTTTCTAATTGCTTCTAAATTGTTTCCGGTAATTATTAAATCATCTATATAAACTAACACAAGGGTTATATTTTTTCCTTCATTTTTGGTAAACAAGGAGTGATCGGCATTACTAATTTTAAAGTTGCAGGAAATTAAATATTGAGATAACTTGCCATACCATGCCCTTGGAGATTGCTTCAATCCATAGATTGATTTGTTTAATCTACAAACAAGATTATTATTTTTCTCTTGTACATGACCTGGTGGCAAAGTCATATAAACCTCTTCCTCAAGTGTTCCTTGAAGGAATGCATTTTTGACATCCATTTGATATAGATTCCAACCATTGTTTACGGCAATGGAGAATAAAACCCTAACGGTATTCATTTTTGCAACCGGTGCAAAGGTTTCATTGTAATCTATACCGTAGGTTTGTGTAAATCCTTTGGCCACTAACCTTGCCTTATACCGTTCTATGGTACCATCATAATTATATTTAATTTTGTACACCCATTTGCACCCAACGGGTTTTTTATTTTTTGGTAATGAAACAATTACCCATGTTTCATTTTTTTCTAGAGCTTTAAGCTCTTCTTTTATTGCTTTATTCCAAGTTGATTTTTGAATGGCCTCTTGATAATTTTTTGGTTCTATTTCGTTTTCTATAGTAGCAAGAAAAGCTTGGTATGAAGGCAAAATTTTTTTATATGAAACAAAATTTTGTATAGGGTATTGGACGGTATAAGTTACATAGTCTCTAAGTCTACTCGATGGTTGTGATATTCTAGATGTTCGTCTAAGTCCCGAATTATTTCCTACTTCGGTCTCATTTATATCATAATTATTATCATCTATTTCTTCTTCGGCATCACTTGTATTACTTTCTTCTAAATTATTTTGAGAAATGTAGGGTGTTACCGAATTTATTGTTTCATTTTGAATTTGGTTAGACTCTTGAATTTCTCTCATTTTTTTGAAATATGGCTCATTTTCAAAAAATGTAACATTTCTAGAAATAAATAATTTTTTATTAATAGGGTCATAGCATTTATATCCCTTTTTAAATGATGAATACCCTAAAAAAATGGTTTTTGTTGATACACAATCTAGTTTGTCTTTTCTTTTAATATGTACAAAGCTTGTACATCCAAATATTTTTAAATGATCAAAGGTTATTTTTCGTTGATAAAAAATTTCTAGTGGGATTCTATTTTCTAATCTTGAACTTGGTAATCTATTAATCAAATGTGTGGCGCAAAGTATGGCATCCGACCAATATATTTTAGGAACATTATTTTGAAACATTAATGTTCTTGTCATTTCTAGCAAATGCCTATTTTTCCTTTCCGAAACCCCATTTTGCTCAGGTGTATTGATGCAAGTGGTTTGGTGTATAATTCCTTTTTCTTTAAAAAATGTGGCAAAATTTTTGTTTACAAATTCCGTTCCGTTATCCGACCTAAATATTTTTAATTTTGCATTAAATTGATTTTCTATGAGACAAAAAAATTCTTTGAAGCTACTAAAAACTTCGTTTTTTTATTTTAGTAAGTACAACCAAGTGGTTCTTGAAAAATCATCGATAAAAATAACAAAATATTTAAATCCATTATATGAATCAATCGGAGCCGGTCCCCATACATCCGAATGAATTAAATCAAACATAGCTTCACTTTTGCTAATGGAATGAGAAAAAGGAAGTTTTGTTTGTTTTGCCAATTTACAAACTTCACAATTAGCACAATTTAAATTTTTACAATCCAAAATAAGATTTAAAATCTTGTCGGAAGGGTGTCCAAATCTTCTATGCCAAAGTCCAACATCAATTGATTTAGCGGAAGCACAAAAATAATTTTTTGAGTTCAAAAAATAATGTCCGTTTTCAAGAAACCCTTCACCAATCTTCGCCCCGGTTTTCCGGTCTTGAAATACAACATTTTTACAAGAAAAAATTACATCGCAATCTAATTCTTGCGTTAATTTTTGAACCGAAAGTAAATTTATAGGAAACGTATCTAAATATAGCACATTAAATATTTTTTTATTACAAAATATAGTTTCACCTATACCGTTTATTTTAGCCTTCATACCGTTAGCTACAAAGACAAATTGATCGTTTTTGGTCATGTCTAAATTTTTTAGAAGTGCTTGATTACCAAACATATGGTCCGTAGCACCACTATCAATAATTATTTTATCTAATAAATTAGAGTCTTTTAAGTGTGAAGAAATACCAGAAAGTTTAGATTGATTTTGTTGAGTCAGCAGCACAGACATCTGTTGAATTAGAGACTGCAATTGATCTGCTGCACCCTTTGACCCGTTTCGGCATGAATCTGACCCGCCAGCGAAACATGCAGTATTTCCAGCGCCTACTCCTTTAAACGGATCAGATTCAAAGTTTTTAGGTTTGGGCCCATTCGGCAGCACACGGATCCCTTCTAATCCGCATACATCTAGCATTTCTGCGTAGGCCCCATGTGATGTGTAATTTCTTCTTTGCTCCGCAGCCCCTCTTTGATCAGCGACTCTGCCTTCGTTCCAATGTTTTGTTTTTTCTTCGTTCCAGTCTCCTCTGCCTCCTGCGGAGATCCCCTTTTTCCAAAATTTCGGTTTCAGATGGGGATGGAGAAACCAACACTTCTCATGTGTATGTCCCTCCTTCTTACACCCTGTACATTTTTCAATTTCACTGAGATTTGAGTAATTTTGAGATCTAGGGTTTTGGCCGAAATTGGGAAAATTGGATTTTTTTCTGCCTTTTTTTCGGATTCTGTCAGCAAATTTGGGTTTGCGGGTGTTGGCTCTTTATTTTCTCCTGTGATGTATTCTCGCATCTCTCGACCGCTGAGCGCTCTAGATGCAGCCTTTACCCATGTAAGATAGTTCTTGTCATTGAGCAAAGTATTTGTGAGCTTGGAGGAATTGGTAGCCTCGTGTTGCCTCTCTTGAGCCATTTGTTCTTTGCTGATTTTTGGTTATGGATTTTGTTGTGAATACCAGTTTACTGGTACCGTGAGATGTTGCCTTTTTTCAGTCACAGAACCTGAAGCTCTGATACCATGTTATTTTTGAGAGATGTAAAAGCTGAGGAGAATCTGAAAAATATTTTTTGTTTCTGTATATGTTTTTTCTATTACACAGTGGCTATATATATTACAAGGTCAAATGTGACCGTTGGAGCCTTTTCTGATTTTTGCTATAGTGACCTTATTTTGTACATTTACACATATGCCCTTGATCTATGATGAATTATATTCTGAGATCATTATTCAATAGAAGCTTATGATTTGCAAGCCTTTTTCTCTTCGCCTTTATCCCAATAATGTCCTGTGCATTCTATCAAAGGGAAAATATCAAACAAAACAATTAATTAGAACCATAAGGTTGAAATAAAAGGATATATCTCTACTTTTGTTAATCAAAGGCTGAAGTTTCACTACTTCCGTAAATGTGTATTTTGAACAATTTCAGGCCGGTACAATATTGTTCATTGATCATTGCTCAAGACCAAAAAAAAGGTAAGAAAGAAAAAATCAACTTTGTGCTGTAATCAGTGGCTTGCATTTCTAAATGTCATGCATTTTAATTAATTGATAACAAAACACAAACCTGGAGGCAAACCCTTTCTTTGAGATCACAAATGGGGTAATCTTGGGGACAGCAATAAATGCTTCCCTCACAGCATACAGCATTCTGGTAAGCACAACAGCCATAGAGAAAACATAATTCACCGAACTGGTACAGGCAACAGCATGTCTCACCATATGGGCAGTATGACATGTCACCACATATTACCTGCCAGATCCAAAATTAAGATGATGATAATTAACTGCTGGGTCTCTTGCCTAAATATAATTTCTATATTATCTTATTTCCTGTGCACTGCTATAATTTTGTGTGTATGAATTACAGTGTTTGTAATGTTTCATTTAGCTAAAAAAGATTTTTTTTTTTAATAGAAGCAACAAAGGATTTACATATTAACCAATCCATAAGAAGAAAATGATATATAGATCCCTTTATGTTCTGGGTTATAGCTTACCGGAGAAGGACCTGGAGGTGGTGGAGGAAGTGGTGATGGTGGCGGCGGGGGCAGGGGAACAGCTGGAGATGGGAATGGGGATGAAGATGGGAGTTCCTTAGTGGGGTAAGAGGCCATAGCATTAATGCCACATGTACCATATGGCAAATTCAGATTTCTTTTCATGTATATGTATCCCTGCAATCCCCAACTTGTACCCCATGAGTTCTTCACAATCCAGTAGTGGACTCCATTTTCAGATCCATATCCAACGATCAAAACGGCATGATCGATGTCGTCTGGATTGCTCGAACAATCCCCATCGTAGATGCCCTAACAAATCCAAATTAAAATTTTCCTAGTCAATTACCTCAAATTACAAAAAGGAGAAGTTATTTTTTGTTGAGACATGTATTACTTTTTGGGAGTAAGCCTTGAAAGTTTCCAAGGAGACAATGTGGGACATTGCATTATGCATTGAAATACTTTTAAAACACATTGTTGTTTTGTAAACCGGAAATAGTATTCATCCATGCCAATGGTAGTTTTATGAGAAATCGGTATCTCACAGAGAGGTATGATTTTTTTTCACCTTTTTGGTGAGAAGTTTAACATAAATTCAAATAAAATTAAAATTTGAAGTTTCATGTACCCCAGTGTAGAGTTGGAAGTCAAGAGAAGAGGCATCAATGGCGACACTGACTGGCTGGTTCACCACTGCACAAAGAAGTGCCTCATCATTTTGTGCCACATCTTTGTACCCATCTATTGTCACCACCTTTATTTCTTCCTACAAATTTTATAATTCTCGGATTACCGCAATAAACTTTGAAATACAACTGCCATTGGTTCATTTCACACAGATATGCAAAAAGAAAATTGAATTTCCGTAATTACTATTGACATTTTAGAAATTATAATACCTTCAATTCTTGTATAACCGTTTGATTAAAATAAACATAGTCGTAATTACTCTTAATATTTTTGGAAATTAGAATACCTGTCATTCTCGTAGAACTGTTTGATTAAATTAAAAATAGCTGCAATCTATTATAGCCGAGTTTAGCAGAAATTATTTAAAAGGTATCTTATGTTTCAAATTTGGAACACCTTTTGAATGTTGCATGCACCATCAGTCCCAGTGTAGGAATAGTTCGCCTCAGAATCGATGCCTCCATTACTGACGACCCACTCAAAGGCATAATCCATGTAGCCTCCATCGCACCCGTCATTGGTTGTGTCACAATCGACGAGTTCCTGTTCAGAGAGGCTGATCAGATCTCCAGTTGCAATTGCATTGATACCCTCCATTGCTCCGGTCGATGAAAATGCCCAGCAACTCCCTGTTAGGAAATAGAACATTTTTAATTCATTTTTAGTTATGCTGATTGGGGTTGATGTTAAGGTATCTAACAGGAATGGTTTGATGATGCTGATATAGCACTGTTATAGTACCGGCAGGTACCAGACCAGCATATTATCTTTAGTAGTGTTGTTGCTGGTCACTTCTAGTACTGGTTAGTAATAATAGAAGCAAGTCTGTACCAATTAACCAGAATGTCACAGGAACAGTGCGAGGTATAATTGGTACCTTCCAGGCTGGTGAACAGCACTTTTACCATAAAGCAAGAAAGAAATGAAGTAACAATAACAAACAATCATACCACAGTTTCCTTGATCTTTTACCCCGGTAACTGCACCTTTTTTTCTCCAATCAAGTGACCAAGGCGCTTCACAACTTTTATATTTTCGTTCTGTATACAATTCAACCTTTCTGTCTGCTTTTCTTTTCACATTCATTCTTCTCGTATACTTTGCTTTGAACTCATCATTACTCAAATCTGCAAACTTATTCAAACCTACAAGATGACCTCCTTTCTCTCTCTCTGCATTCCTTTGATCGACAAATTCTAAGTTTCTTGCAAAGTTCTCAAACCCTCTTGCCTTGTCAGCTGGTTGCATGTAGATTTTTTCATGCTTTTCGATCCATTGTTCAAAAATTTGAACTAAGCCATGGTTAGTTGAGTTAGTAGAAGGGTTGGAACCGGTAATAGAGAAATCGCTAGGTGTAGCAGAGACCAGTATCATGGCCACTGATGACCATAGAAGGAGATCTAGGACATCAATTTTGGTTCTTTTGAGAAGCATTTTTGTGTGAGAAACTGAGAAAGTTGATAGAATTGGGATCCAGCGTTTTTAAAGGGTTGAATACTTTGAATGTTAGTTGGAAGTGATTTATGTCAGGTTCTTAATTGCTCTGATAACCCAATAACCCATTGAAAGTGGAACCGCTTGTTATAAATAGTTGACTCACTGCTGTGTATACTAAGTCTTGAACTTAGATAGCATGTTGTTTGTGGTTGCTTTAAACCGCTATTTTATATATAAGTATATTGTCCTTTTGTTAATTGAAAGAGTTCAAGTCAGAGTAAGAAACAATCCCTCCTGTAAAATTTAATAAGAAATATTTAACAAAGAAAAAAAAAACCGGTTGGTAGGAGTATTTTCTTGATCTAACTTGGATCAGATCTAGAAGAACTTCTCTCCAAGAAGTGAAGGTCAAGCTAACAGTCAGATATATGACCGTTAGGTTTATACAGTGCAAGAATTAAACAGTCATATTCGGACGGTACACCGTTGGATTAAATGAACGGTACGGATCAATCCACTCAAAAATTGAGTAGCGTCTCTTCTCCTCTTTATAACTCTCCCCTATCATTTATTCTTCCACTCACGGAAAGGAAGAAAAGCACTGCACCGATTTGAGTTAGAGTCTTGCATCTGCCTGGTGAAATCAATTGATCGTGCACTTGGTATGAGAGACAGAGAGGAAAAAAAACCAATGGCCACAGCTTCTGAAGCTTTTTCTTGGTATCTCAAGGTAAGTGATCACAGATTTCGTTGATTTCACCAGGCAGATGCAAGACTCTAGCTAACTCAAATCGGTGCAGTGCTTTTCTTCTTTTCCGTGAGTGAAAGAATAAATGATAGGGGAGAGTTATAAAGAGGAGAAGAGATCGAATGTGAATAAATGATAGGGGAGAGAGATAAAAAGGAGAAGAGATCGAATGAGAATAAATGATATGGGAGAGAAAGGACAAAAGGAAATAATATAATAAAATGGTGGAGTGCTTTAATTTTCTTCCTTTTCGTTGGTGGAAGAAAGGAACGAGAGAGAGAGAGAGAGAGAGAGAGAGAGGAGAAGACTCTTACGGCATTAGGAAATGATTAAATGGAATTATGTGAAGGTGTGGACAAAGGCAGCAGGAAGGCATTGCCAGGGCTCATGGGCAGTTTGATTTAGTGCAACTATGTGGTTCTTTGTGGAAGCAACGAAATGAGACTGTGTTTCGGGATAAATTGTTGCCGCCTCGAATCCTAATTGAGGTATTGAACTGGAGGGATCAAGTTACAACAACTATTTTTTTCATTTTCAAAGTTCAAATCGTCGATCCAAACCGTTCAACATGATTATCTAAATAAAATGTGCTTGCAGATCAAATTTTACATTTTTTTGAATTTTTTTACTATTTATTAAGATGGGTACAAAATTCAATGGTCTGAATATGACTATTTTTGTAAAATACTTAATAAATAGTAAAAAAAATTCAAAAAAATGTAAAATTTGATCTGCAAGCACATTTTATTGTGGAGATCATGTTGAACGGTTTGGATCAACGATTTGGACTTTGAAAATGAAAAAAATGATTGTTGTAACTTTGTTGTAACTCAAATTTGTTGTAACTTGATCCCTCCTCATTGAAATGTTTAGATAGTGTGAGAGTACCTACGTTAACTAAACATTTGTAAATAATCTTTTTTTATAAATATATTTGTTGATAGCATTTGCCACCAACCATAAAAGAAAAAAAACATTTATACTAAGGGCCTGTTCGGGCACAGTACTGTGCGCGTGGGAAAAAAAAAATTGAGTCAGTAAAATTTAGTTCAAATACCGTGCCCATTCCCATTCTCCACTGTGCGCCGAACAGGCCCAAGTGAACCAACAACGAGAAAAACATTAATTGCTGCGTGGCGCTTTACCAAAATTTTTGAACTGATTGATGGAGGCAAAGTCTTCCGTTGATTCTTTCTTTCTTTCTTTTTTATTATTAAATTATTATTCATTTTTTTCTTGGCTTAGATGAGTAAAGGTAGAGTGGGAAAAATGGCACGCCGGAGCCGGCTCTGTCACGGAACGGCACGGTTACGGCACGGCACGCGTACCATTTGCGTGCCGTGACTCGCGTGTCCCGTGCCGTGACCATTCGCGTGCCGTGCTCATCTTTTGAAACTTTGGCACGGCACGGCACGGCACGTAGTCACGTGAGTCACGTGTAATTAGGACCATTAGATAATAATTTAATGGTAAATCTTGAATAAACTAACATAAATTATAATTAAATGGTCACGTGAGTCACGGGAGTCACGTATGGTCACGGCACGTTTAGGCACGGCGTGACTCACGTGGCGTGACCATTCGCTTGCCGTGACCACCCATTGACATTTGGTCACGGCACGGTACGGCACGGTACGGCACGGTACGGCACGGTACGGCACGGTACGGCACGGTACGGCACGGTACGGCACGGTACGGCACGTGAAAAATTAACTTGGTCACGGCACGGCACGAGACCAAAGTCACGGCGTGTTAGTCACGGCACGGCACGTTTTTCTCACTCTAAGTAAAGGCACTTTTAACAAAAGTAAACCTACTGGCAAAGTTTGTCATAGAGATGGATCCGAATCTGCTACGATCATTCATAATAGTACCCTGAAATTTCTATTTTTTCGAATTCAGTTGTTGAATTGTTTCGAGATGTGTGTATAAAAATACTAGATGTTTCGAGATGCGTGCACAGAAAAAGTTAGACGGCTAGATTTGAAAAAACAGGAATTTCAGAATTACTGTTCTCGAATTTCAGATCGCGGCAGATTTATCTTCCATGACGATCAGATTCGGAAAAACCTCAAAAGCAAGGCTAGGTGGTGTATTGATCATTGGTATTCTCTTTCACGAAGGCTGAACGAGCCCACTTGTCAACCAATTCTGTCGACGACTCGTAACATATACTTCAACATAAATCATTTCGTAGTTGCAAAGTATAGAAATTAGAAAGGGACAAAATGTTCAATTAGTATATTAAAAACGAAATGACCATCCAAAAGAAAAATGGTCGCCATTTGAAATAGAAATTAGAAAGGGACACAATATTCAATTAGTATATTAGAAAGGAAATGACCATCCAATAAAAAAATAGTCGTCATTTGAAATGTTCAATTGATAAAAAAAAAAATAGTCAAAACAGTGATCCAATTTTTTTGAAGGTTAGTGACACTTTAATGTCTACTAACAATTTAATTAATAAAAAATATGTATTACAACGAATTAAGTGACTCTAATTTTGAAATCTACTTCTTTATTCTCACAAAATTTTATAAATTACTCAAAATTACTCAAATTACTCGTAATCATCTTTTAAATTCCTAGATCTACTATTTTACTAGATCTACTATTTTACTAGATCTACTCTTCTAATCCTACCTATATACACTCATAATCACTCTAATATCTTAATCACTATCTCGCTCCACAACCGGATCCGCTCTTTCTACCACCATCACACTCTGATGACCGGATTTACTCACTGTCGCACTCTAATCGAGATGAGAACTTTACGCACCGAACTCCGACAATACCGTGTTCTCGGCTCTGCTCCCTCCCCTCTCCCTCATTCTCCTCTCCGCTCGAGGAGGTAGAGCCAAGTGATCCTAATCACCAAAGTATTTTTTTAAGATTGTGGATACACACATCTGATTGCGGTGCGCCACTCAGGAGAAGGTAAGGGCATGCTCCACAATCTTAAAAAAATAACCCTAACTTAGATCAAGTATTAACAACATTTATATTATCATTTACTAAAGAATAAACATAACAGGACTTTTTATTTATTTAACAGAAATTGATTTACAGAATATTTTTTTCACAGGTATGGAAAACATCACAAAACAATCATTACAGTGAAGGTATATTTACACTCTATAACCTTCAGTTCCAGCAATGAGGAGTAAAAAATACAAAAATAAAAAATAAAGTAAAATAACTACAATTTGAGCCATTCAAAACAACAGCAGAGGCCCCAGCAAAACCTAGACGGGTAATCCCTAACAAATATATCCCAGTTATAACCAACAATATAAAAGCTGAAGGAGCGCTTTTGGTGGGCCATGATGACACGTGTAACAGGCAGGAAGGAAATGATGTGGCGCTCTGTGATGACCTGAGCAGAGTGGGGCACAGGTGCACGGCTGGCAATGACTTGGGATGAGAAGTTGTTTAAATGGTACGAATCAGGAAAGAAGGCCGGTGTGCACTGGTATGCTTGGATGTTGCAAAGTGGCACACCTCTTGCATTGTGAAATACTTCATCTGGAACCGATGCTGCACTGCTTGTTGTACTAACTTTTTTAGTATATATCGTTTTCCTGTATATGCAAGATATGTAGACATTATATTAGTTCCAAAGCATTTGACATCTTTAGATAATATTTCATTTGGAAAACAAGTGACAAATCATTCACCATCGGACAACAGCAATGCTGCGGGTGAGAAGAGAACCATGGCCAGCACATGCCATACACTTTACTATTCCTCTTGAGTTGCAGCTTGCACATTCCTGCATCCCCTTGCCCATACACATTGTGCATCTGTACCAAACAAAAATACACATTTAATATCAGATATCAGAAATTTACCAAACCATAAAATGCATTGATTCCATTTGAAAAAAACTACTATGTAGAAATCATACATGGTATCGGAATCATCTTGGTCCTTAACTAACCCTGCTCCATGACATTCGGGGCACATTGTCATCTGCATCATACCATGGCAAAATGCACAAGTGGTCTCTCCTCTGCTATTGCAATCTATAATTTTTCAAACATTTTAGATATAATACCAACCATTCTGCATAAGCAGCAGAATAGGTGTGAATATGAAAAAAAAAAAAAAAAAAAAAAAAAGTAAATTGCTTATCAATTTTGCCAACAAAGTTATCCACAATTTGGAATTCTTTTTCAGATTTAGTGTTCCTTTCTCTGCTACAATTTTCTTCATATAAGAAAAACAACATCCAAGTATAATCAAAAGATAAATAAAATTTCAGCAGGAACTCAAATCTGAAATAGCCAGCATAGTTTTGTATTGCTTGACAATTCAGAAAGCCACAGTTACCATTATTTCCACCTCTTCTATTCTAAATGACAGAAAGGAATAAATGCTGGAATTGGAGCAAAGGTAAACTTACCATCACACCTTTGAACAGCTTCAGAGTGAGGGATTTTGATCCTGACCTTCTTTTCAGGAATAAAAAGTTGCGGGAAATCGGCCCGTAAATCCAGTTCCCATAATCCAAGCTGCTTTCCTTTGTCTCTCCCATCAATCTCTCCACCAAAGTACGGCTCTTTCTCTATTACAGTTTCTCTTTTTTCGATAAAGGTTTCTAGTGTCCCCACATATGCAAAGCACTGCTCAATAGAAGTTATCTTCCACCTGCGTGCAGGTGCACTTCCCCAGCAACATTTATGACCTACATGGTTTATCAGCAACTGCCGTATTTCCACTTCATCCAATACCCAACTGCAAATTTATGTACATTTGCATTACTCCCTCAGATATACATTTCCGTTCGACTTAGAAAAGGAAAGATCTTTTTTTTTTTTTTTGCTAAAAATATGCATGCTACATTAATTAATTAATAGAAATAAAATATCATCAGTGATATGCGTAGTTAAATGCATATATGTGATGAAAAACCTGCCAATTTGTCTTGAAGGGTCACCAGATTGGTAATTATTGTGGCCTCCTTGATAAACAAACCCTTCCTGAGAAAGATCTGTCAAGTCCACCAAATTCAAACATGTTAAAAAATGTCATTCAGTAATTGAGCCCATTTATAAGTTGTATACAAACTCTTCAATTAGATATGGATTGCAGAAATCACCAAATGAAGACTCACATAGATAATGTAAAATTGCAAAATTATAAGGAAATTCTGTACCATTGGAAGGGGAAGATGCATGGGGAAAGGGAAGGTGTGGTGGATCAGATTCAGGGGAGCCAACGAGGGCACCATGAAGGGAAGGAGGGTAGCAACTGAACCTGTCGTTGTCTGTCTCAGAGAATTTGGATCCCAATCGCACCTCCTCTCCAGTCGGCACGCGCGTGTAGTATTCGTACGACCTCGACGACTCCATCCTATCGTCCGAATTAGAGGCCGCTGCTGCTGCTCCGTCGCCAGGCATAGGGAGGGAGAGAGAGAGAGAGAGAGAGAGGGGTAATGGCTGGATGCGATTTGTATGATTTCGGACAAGATACCAGTCCGAAGGCATTCAAACAGGCTCCAAACCCATTCTATACTTCGCGTTAGTGGAACCGCTTGGGTCCGATGGGTTTATGGACTGTCCGATGTATTTCAACATTCGTGTACACGATTTAAAGCAGACTCGAAAGTTATTGGCGCGAATCTTAAAAAAGATCGGACGATCATCGAACTCATCTAACTCACTTTGAGTCCGATGGGCATCGGACCCAAACTGTTCCCTCGGGTTAGAGCCTTGGAGGGTGGGTTGACATAAGACCTGTCAAGATGTAAGCCCACGAAACTACGAAAGCCCAATCAATAATCTACTTATAGAACTCAGTCGGCAGAGCCCCAGCCGCAATGTACGAAGGTCCCGCACTCGCTCAGTCACTCTCGCTGTCTGAAAGTCCGCATCGCCTGCATTAACTCCGTCTGATTTTAAACGGAGCCCTACAGCCTATAATTGAGGGAGCCATTAATATTAGTGTAGATCTAATCTGCTCGAATCTTAAAGCGAATCGGACAGTCAAGATATATTAATTCCAAAAATATTTTTTTTAGTTAATGCAGAGGATACGAATTCGCTGTCAGAAGGTCCCGCAATCACTCAGTCACTATCATACAAATAAAAATATTCCATTTGAATTGCCGTTTAAATATTTTGTCTAAATATTTCATGTGAATATTTCGTTTGAAACATATTTTGTAAATATTTGACATCCAGATAGCAGCTTGGGGAAAATGGATATTGTGTGGGTGATGGCAGATTGGCAGTACTACGGGGTGGGTTTGCGTTCCCGAAATATAGATTTTGTGTTTGTCGCCGTGACGTTTTTATAGTGAGCTAAATTAAAAGGAATATTCCCCACCTAACTATCTAAGGGCCCGTTCGGCAACGGCACTGTTGCCGTGGGAAAAAAAAATTCACTCAAGAGTGAATTTTTTTTTCCCACGGTAACAGTAAAATTTAGTTCAATTTTTCTTAATCCCACACCCATACCCATTCCCTCAAGGCCACCGAACGAGCCGTAAGTATCTACTTGAGAGTAGGTCCGATGGGCATCGGACCTACTATGGTTCGATGGGTTTAATCACCGTATATTTGCTTTAATATTCGTGCAGAATGCTTTAAAATTAGTGCGAGTTTGTTTCAATTTGCGTGCGCACAATCTTTAACTAGATCGGACAGTCATCATGCTCATTGAACCTAAAAGTAGGTCCGATGAGCATCGTACCTACTCCGTTCTCCAAAGTATCACCTATCTTTGCTTCTCACTTTCTGTCATCTCCTCTCCAGCTCTCACCTTTCTCTCAATGTTATCAGAATCAAATCGGACATCGACTCGGTAGAGCTTCGGGTCAAGAATTTATTGGTCAAACCAGTGAGTCAACCGGTTCAACTGCAGATTCTTTAAAAATAAATGTTAAACATATTTGCAAGAAAACAACATAAATGTTCACAATTTGAGGGCAATTTTTAAATAACTTCAGTAATTAAGTTTCTACCACCATAACTGATTTTACTGATTACTAATCTCCAACTTCTAGTAATTACTATATTAATTAATCAGTGAAAAAAATAAGAAAATGTTCGAAGAAATGAAAATAGCAAGGATAAAAGCTTCATATAAAAAATTAACATCAAAACAAAATTGGTAGGAGTATTAAGTTGAGGAGTGGAAGACGAAGCGATAGAAATTGAGCATCAAATTTTTTAGCACCAATTGCGACCTCTAAGCATTCAATAATTGTCAATTTAAATTAACATTAACGCCGAAGGAATGAACAAAGTAAAAGCTGAAATCTTGACTATTTGAAAATTTGTCAAAAAAATTAGATTACTATTTACCAGCATAATATATCAGGAGAAATCACAGTGAATAATGAACTTCAAAGCTTGAGCCTTGAAGTATTGAGCTGGTGAGCATTTAGGAACAAAAGAGATCAGACTTCAGAGGAGTGAATAGAAGGACAAACAAATCTCTGTCAAATTTCATACAAGCATGAGGGTTCCCAATCTCACGATTGAAGAGACCAAGAGGGAGAAGTGCGATGGGAGATCGTGTTATATTCCTAATCAGAGAGAATAAGGAAAAATAGAAGGACTGAATTGTAAAAAGGTAATAGTGAGAAAAGAACAAAGGTAATTTGTATTCTATTTCAACGATAGTGTTTTTCATTACATCAGCTCTATTTATAGAGTAGAGTTTGTATTACAGAATGACTACAATTCAGTTAACTAACTCATTGGACCCACTCGTCAGCATCAGCTTTCTTTCTTTTAATTATTTCTAGGCCCAGCAACAGCCCATCACGCCTTTCTTCCTTCTCTTCTGCTCCGTTAACCAGTTCAAACTCCTCTTCAACGGCTATCCCTAAATTGCACATCGCCATTGCTGACATTCCACCCCCCTTCGAATTCGGCATGTCCTCAAGCCGATTATTAGGAAATTGTTGCCGGATATGGTCGTAATCTTCCCAGGTGGCGTCGCAATCCGGTAAATTGGTCCATTTCACTAGGATTTGCGGTACTGCTTCATTCCTCTTTTTTACCATTCTTCTCTCCAAAATTGCTATGGGTTCGATTTGTAGCTTCCCTTCCGGACCCACCATTGGTAACAGGGCTGAAGGATTGACCCCATTCCCTATCTTCGCCTTCAATTGAGAAACATGAAACACAGGGTGGATCTGGGAGTGATCAGGTAATCTCAATTTATACGCCACCTTACCAATTTTCTCTATGATTTCGAATAGCCCGTAGTACTTGGAGCTGAGTTTGTAATTGGGTTTCTCTTTAACTGAAATTTGGCGATAGGGTTGTAGCTTGAGGTACACCCAATTCCCCACTTGAAAGTGCCTTTTAGTTCTTTTTCTATCAGCCATCTTTTTCATTTTCTCTTGCGCCTTGATTAGCTTTTCCTTCAATTGTTGTAACATCCGGTGCCTTTTCCGAAGCATCTCATCCGCTGCTTGTACAGAACACTTAGGAGGTGAACCTATGGGAGTATGAGGAGGTTCATAGCCATATAGGGCCTTGAATGGAGTGTCTTGAAGTGCAGTGTGGTAGTTGGTGTTATACCACCATTCTGCTAAGTAAATCCAATTAGCCCATTTCTTAGGTTGCTCACTGATCATGCACCTTAGATACTGCTCTACACATTGATTCAATCTCTCTGTTTGCCCATCTGTTTGAGGATGATAGGCAGTGCTCATATTGAGCTTAATCTCCAATTTGGCCATGAGCTCCTTCCAAAACAGACTTGTGAATAGAGGATCTCTATCAGTGATGATTTTCATAGGCAATCCATGCAACCTGTAGATCTGTTCTAGGAAGAGTTGTGCCACCTCTATAGCCTTGCTTGGGTGTGAGAAAGGGATGAAATGCCCATATTTAGTAAACTTGTCAATTATGACCAAAATGCCATCTTTAAGATTGGATTTAGGCAGCCCTTGTATAAAATCCATGCTGATCACTTGCCAAGCTCCTTCTGATACTGGAATGGGGTCAAGCAAACCTGGTGGGGCTGTATTTTCGTGTTTGTTTAGTTGACACACTTCACAACTTCTCACATGTGCCCAGATGAACTCCTTCATTTTTGGCCAATAAAAAAATTTCTTTGTTCTCTGATAAGTGTCAAGCACTCTATAGTGACCCCCTACACTTGAATCATGCATCCATTATCCACTTTACACCTTCATCCTTCACTGGTACCAATATATAGTCTATTTTTGTATTTGATCAATCCCATATGAACGGTGAAATTACTTTGGATTACTGGTGACCCATTTTCTTCTATGAAATTCTTTGCCCAATCATCTCCTTCATAACTGGCTTTTAGCTCTTTCATCCAACTAGGAATCAGTTATGTAACGGCTAGAGCTTGTGCGGTTTCTCCTTCTTCCAAATTTGCCCTTCTACTTAACGCATCAGGAGCTTTGTTTTCACTTCCTTTCTTGTACTGGATTGTATAGTCCAAACCCATCAGTTTACATAGGCCTTTGTGCTGAATTGTGTGGTTGAGCCTTTGTTCTAACAAGTATTTGAGACTGGCATGATCCGTCTTGATTATAAATGAAGCTCCTTGTAGGTAGTGTCTCCATTTTTGAACTGCCGCCAAAACTGCTATGAATTCTTTTTTGTATGTTGAGAGAGCTTGAGCCTTCACTCCTATCGCTTTGCTTAGGAATGCAATGGGTCTTCCCTTTTTCATCAGCACTGCTCATACGCCTTTGTCACATGCGTCAGTTTCCAGCACAAAAGTTTCGTTGAAATCAGGCATGGCAAGAACTGGTGCTTGACATATTGCTTGCTTGAGCTCATGAAAGGCCTTCTCAGTTTTTTCCTGCCATAAAAAAACATTCTTTTTGAGGAGGTTAGTGAGTGGTTTGCTGATAAGTCCATAATTTCTTATGAACTTTCTGTAATAGCTGGTCAGCCCTAAGAAGCCCCTCAATTCTTTAATATTCTTTGGTACTGGTCACTCCTTCATTGCTGCGATTTTTTGTGGGTCTGTACCTACTCCATCTCCACTTATTACATGCCCCAAGTATTATACTTCTTTCATACCAAAAGCACACTTGCTTAGTTTGGCAAATAGCTGATTATCCAGCAGTGTTTTCAATACCGCAGCTAAGTGTTTTTGATGAGACTCTAGGTTAGAGCTGTATACTAGTATGTCATCAAAAAACACTAACACAAATTTTCTCAGAAAATGCTTGAAAATGTGGTTCATGAGAGATTGGAATGAAGCTGGTGCGTTAGTCAACCCGAAAGGCATTACAAGATACTCAAAATGCCCTTCGTGTGTTCTAAATGTTGTTTTTGGCACGTCATCAGGATGCATCCTGATTTGGTGGTACCCTGACCTCAGGTCTATTTTAGAGAAACACTTTGACCCATGTAGTTCATCGAGGAGATCATCTATCACAGGTACAGGATATTTGTTCTTGACAGTTAATGCATTTAACTGCCTATAATCCACACATAGCCTTCAGGTGTCATCCTTCTTCTTGACTAGCAAAGCTGGAGAGGCATAAGGGCTTGTTGAAGGTCTGATGGTGGAATTTTTTAGTAGCTCTTCAATTATCTTATCCATCTCACATTTCTGGTAGTGGCTATATCTGTAGGGTCTCAGATTTACAGGCTTTGCCCCTAGAATTAAAGGAATTTGATGGTCAAAAGTTCTAGAGGGTGGAAGTGAATTTGGTTCTTTAAAGACTTCTTTGTACTATTGTAGGACAGGTTTTAAGGTTGGTTGGAATTTCTGACTTTTTCTTCTCCTCCATGGAATTGATCAGCATGACATGTGCCACTATGATTGCACTTCCCTTCTTCATTTCTTTTTGCACATCTATAACCTCACACATTGTTATCTGGGCCACTTCTTCCTTCATCTGGAGCTTGACCGATTTACCCTCCTTCTCAAAAGCTACCCATCTCTCTAGCCAATCCACTTTCATAGGCCTATGCTGTGATAACCAATCTATTCCCAAAATCATATCATACCCCTTGATATCCAATAGTCTAACATCATTATTGAACTGGTGCCCTTGTAAAGAATAACTCAAAGCCTCACATTTCATGTCAGTAACCATCTTGGCACCATTTGCCATCATGACTATCATAGGGGCAGTTTGGGTAATTTTACACTTCACCCCGTCTAACACAACTGGGTCAATAAAACTATGGGTACTCCCACTATCCAACAATGCACATATTGACTTACTGCCTATTTTTCCCTTGAATCTCATGGTAGTTAGGTTTGGGTTTGTTTAAGTTGCACACATAGACACTATGGCTTTCTCAGTGTCAATTTCTTCTCCTTCACACATACCCTCAGTTTCCAGTAGAGTGTCATCTTCTATTTCCCTTTCTTCATCCTGACCCACTAGCATATGCACTTTAATTTTGCACTGATGACCCGGGTAGTATTTGTCACCACATTTAAAACACAATCCAAGTGCTCTCCTATGCTCAATTAGTGCATTTTTCTGTGTTGGCACTGCATTCACTGGTTTGCCTTCGAATACTTTTGGTTTATCAGTTACCAATTTCATCTGGTTTTGTGGTACACTTTGATTGATCTTAAATCCCCCTTTGTTCTTTTTGGTCTGGTAATTAAGGGCTATTTCCATGTGTATAGCTTGTTCAAAAGCATCCAACAAATTAATGGGTTTCATAGCCAATACAAGGTGTTTAATATCCTCATTTAACCCACTTATGAATGCATTGGTAAAATGGTCTTCTGGTAGGTACGGGGCTTCAATCTGAGATCTGGTTTTCACCTTTTCAAACCTCTCCATATACTCTTTAACTGTGTGAGTTTGATACAATCTTTTTAATTCCTCAAAAGCACTCATGTTATCAGTATCAGCAAACCTCCTTTTTACCAAATTCACTAAATCCGGCCAAGTTGGGTGATCATGTGTTACATTATATCCCCTATACCATTCACTAGCAGCCCCCTTGAAATTCAACACTGCTTGTATTGTTTTGTTTTCCTCTGGCACTTGGTACAATTCAAAGTAGTAATGGCACTTGGAGATCCATTCAGCCGGGTTGTCCCCCTCAAAACCAGGAAAATCCTGCCTAGGTGCTTGGATTCTCATATCTCTTCTTCCTCTATCAAATTGACTGTTATCTCGGAAATGATTGTTACCTGATACTTCCGTTTCTTTACAAATCTGGTTGTCCAACTGATTCTTCAAAGTTGCAAATTGATCGTTCATAGCTTTCAAGAACCACTCTTGCATAGCAGTATCTCGCCTAACGTTTCTTTCAGCTTCCTTCTGAATTCATAAACCAGCATCTACTTGCATTTGTGCAACTTGTGTCTTCAGCTCATCCACTGCCACCTCCAAAGAATTCAAAGTGGTTCGATTACCGGCCATGTCGGTACCGCTCTCACCGTATCACTTTCGTCTCTTCTTGGAACGCAGTTCGATCTAGCCTAGATTAATCGTGGGCTCTGATACCACTTGTTATATTCCTAAGAATATAACATTGTAATTTGGAGCTAGTAATCCAAATCAGAGAGAATAAGGAAAAATAGAAGGACTGAATTGTAAAAAGGTAATAGTGAGAAAAGAACAAAGGTAATTTGTATTCTATTTCAACGATAGTGTTTTTCATTACATCAGCTCTATTTATAGAGTAGAGCTTGTATTACATAATGGCTACAATTCAGTTAACTAAATCATTGGAGTGACTTCACCCTTCTCTGTGCCAGGGACCCACTCGTCAGCATCAGCTTTCTTTCTTTTAATTATTTCTAGGCTCAGCAACAGCCCATCACGCCTTTCTTTCTTCTCTTCTGCTCCGTTAACCAATTCAAACTCCTCTTCAACGGCTATCCCTAAATTGCACATTGCCATTACTGACAGATTGAATCTCACGATTGAAGAGACCAAGAGAGAGAAGCGCAATGAGAGATTGAATCTAACGATTGAATCAAAAAAAATATTTCATATGCATGTATAGTTTTGTTATTAGTTAAATTAATTATTAGTTTTTTATTTTCAGAATCAATATTCAGAAAATAATTAAAACTACTAAGTAAAATAGAAAAATTACTTCACACAAATAGGTAAAAAAAGAAACTATACTGTCGAACCCTAAAAAAAAAATATTGAAGAAAAAAACAAAAAGCGGTAGAAATTATGGAAAAATAGAACAGAAGCAAATGCAAATGTGCAAGAAAATTGTCAAAATGGATGAGTCTAATGAGAGGCGAAATGGAGAGGAGATATAAAAGTTGAATGCAGCTGTCATCCAAATTTATAAGTAGGATCCACCTCATATTTTGTTATTTGGACCCCACCCAAAAAAAATCATGTACAATATTCTTCAATGTGCACATACACCAAGTCTAAATGGACAAATGAGAGATTTCTTCTCTCAAAAGAACAAAAAAAGATCTCGCCTCCGACATAGGAAGAAAGAAAATGACGGAGAGAGAAAAGACAGACCGAAAGCAGCTCATAAGTGAAGACAGGTTCGGACTCCAGGGGTAGGCAAGGTTCATTATAGAATTATATTCAAATTAATTTTTTTTTCCAGGGTAGGCAAATGCCTACCCTTTTTCTACACTACCTCCGCCCCTGATTGTGTATAAGTTTTATTGATCAATAAATCATGTTGTCAGTCTACAAATAAGAAAATATAATAAAGAAAGTAATAATATAGGAAAGAGAAAATATAATAAAGACCATGTTCCATCCGTTAGTTTGTCTACAAATCAATCCTGATTACTATTCAGTTCACTCAAAACAAAAGTTAGTAGCAGTTATGTCACACCCCCGGACAACCCGCCGCGCATTCAGACGCAAGACGTTAAGCACATCACATACATTATCAATAACACAACCAACAAGCCACTATATTAAAAATAAAAGGAGTCCACAAACACATAGAAAGGGAAAATATGTCAGACATGGCTAGTCAAACAGTTACCGCCATGTCTACACAATATATTGTTCATACAAATGTAAATTAAAAACAAATAGTGGCTACTTTAATAACTTCCGCTAATTTCCTCACTCGCGGCCTTCCTCCATGTCTCCTTCTTCATTTCCTGGAACTCACATAAAAGGTGGTACGGTGAGAGATCGAACTATCTCTCAGTGCGGGATTTAGTTCCAGCCCGGTGTTTTTACAAATCAATGCATTTAATATCCCAAATAACATAAAAGTAAAGTTTTCAAAAATTTCCCCCAAATTCCTATCAATTCGGATATGCAATCATTTTAAAACAACTTTCATTCCCGCCCCTTTTTGATTCACCTTTAAGGTTTTTAAATTCCACACTCTGGAAATCCATGCCCGTACATGGAAATCCGGCGAATCGCCACACAAGGACGACCCGTTCAATCACACTCTAGATGGGCCATTGCGGGGACCCATCCGGCGAACCGCCACACAAGGACGACCCGTTCTGTTCACACCTCACACTCTGGAGTCTGCCACACACGGACAGTCTGATTTTCAAAACACATGCTGAGCCGCCTCGCACGGACGGCCCTAATTTAAAGAAAACAATTCATTCACATTCCCCATTCCCAATTCACAATCATAATTCCTGTCAACTCAATTCCATGCTTCAAGAACTCCTATCATGCAATTCTAAACAAAATCAAACGAATGTTCGATATCCACAACATGCAGTTTATCTACCAGATTTGAAAAAGGATTACTTACCTCAATCCATGCATTTTTGTATTATTTGTAAAAAGACCAGGAACCCGCACCTGTATTCTCAGTGACTTCGTGTGAGCGTGTGTCGGGATTTCGCGTATTCTCAGCGTCTCATAGAACCTCGCGGTTTGCTCCTAAGTTTATAAACGCTTGATTAGGTCCTTATTTCTATTTGTATTTAAGTCAATTGTCATCTAAATGTCAAGCACGAGTATTTAATCCACATCGATTCCAATATATAATTCACCATACTTATAACCCTCAATTCTTCCTACTAATTAAATTTGGTACAACTAAATTGGGTAATAACCTTGATTATTGTACTGATTAGATCGATTTTAAGAGTGCAGGGGTTCGGTTTGGTTATTGGGTTATTGGGTTTAGGTTTTGGTTCATAGGATTTCAGGTTAATGGGTTAATGGTTCATAGGATTTCGGTTTGATTATTGGGTTCTAGGTTAATGGTTTAATGGGTTTCGGATCTAGGGTTAGGGTTAATGGGTTTCGGATTAGGGTTAATGGATTAATGGGTTTCGGGTTAGGGTTAGGGTTTCGGCCAAGGGGAGGGAGAGGGGTTCGGCCAGCCAAGGAGAAAGAAGAGGAAGAGAGCGGGTTAGAGAGAGAGTAGGGGGTGGTTCGGCCAAGGAAGAGGGCGGGGTAGAGAGGGGGCAGGGGTTGGTTCGGCCAAGGGAGAGGGCGGGGTAGAGAGAGAGAGCGGGGTAGAGAGAGAGAGGGCAGCGGCGGTCAAGGGAGGAGGGGGCTGTCGGGTGGGTGGTGGTTGGCTTGTGGCCGGCGGCAGCCAAAGAGAGAAAGGGGGGCGGGAAAAAAAAAGAAAGAGAGAAAAAGAGAGAGAGAGAAAGAAAACTTACAGTAAGAGTAGGGAAGAGTTGGCTGTGGAAAGAGAGAGGAGGGGGGGTAGATTAAATGGGTGAAAATTGGGCTTAATTTAGATTTGGGCTCTTCTAATTTGAGTTTGCTTAACAGGTTATGACATCTATTAATATAATTTGGTTAAATTGAAGCGTTATTTCTCCTAAATTTTTACCGTCTACTATATATTTATTCCTATAAATTGCTGATCTCTGATTTAATTCATTTTATTATTTTCTAAATTGGATTCTGAAGAAATTTAACCATACCAGTATTTAGAGGCGTTACAAGTTAGCACTAGTGTATTGATTTTACCCGGGCGGGTCGACCCGGACCGAGCAAACCCGTGACCCGAACCCGGACCGACCCGAACCCGTGACCCGAACCCGGACCGACCCGAACCCGACCCTAAACCTGGACCGAATTGTCCTAAAGGGTTGGGCCGGGTTAAGAACGGGTCAGATAGGGTTTTCTGGGCGAAACCCGAGGATACCCTACCCGTTTGAACCCACCTACCCGACCAGACCCGGACCGGGCTAAACCCGGACCGAACCAGAGCCAAACCCGTGCCTAAACCCCCGGACCCGAACCCGAACCTCCTGAACCACGCCCGCACCCGTGAGCCGCGACCGTGAACCGGACCCGCACCCGTGAGCCGCGCATACACCGGCGCAAAAATTGAGTTTTTTGTTGTCAGCGAGATTCGAACCCCGGACCTCTCTCTCAACAACCTTACAACCAATACCTTTAACCACTAGGCCACTGTTAACTTGTGATATATTCCAATAACTTTAATATTTAATCTATTCTTAGATTAAGCCTTTAATTTTTTTATAGTTTGAGCCTTTAATTAGAATTTTTATGATTATCTAAATACAATATATAAATAATAAAAAATAATATATATATATATATATATATATATATAGGATTTGGCTAATATGCTACGCGTAGCATAGGGCCTCTCCGTGCTACGGCTCACTTTTTGATTTTTCAAAATCCTAACGGTCGATCCGAACCGTTGAACATGATCTCCATATTAATATGTACTTGCAAACCAAATTTTACATTTTTTAGAATTTTTTTACTATTTATTAAGCCACTTTGAAAATCGCTGATCCAATGGTCCAGCAGATTTTACTGTTGTGTACAAATTAGTGTTTTTTCAAAGTGGCTTAATAAATAGTAAAAAAATTCTAAAAAATGTAAAATTTGGTTTACAAGTACATATTAATATGGAGATCATGTTCAACGGTTCGGATCGACCGTTAGGATTTTGAAAACTCAAAAAGTGAGCCGTAGCACGGAGTGCTCTATGCTACGCGTAGCACGCTAGCCATGTCCTATATATATAATGAGGAGGGTTCAAATGCCTCCATTTTTCATGCCTCCATCATGCCTCCATTTTTAAAAACTTTAATAACTCAAAATTTAAAACTTAAAAGTCAAAATAAAACCGTTGGATATGATCTATATCATTTTATCTATACACGTGTAAAAAATTATGACATTTCAATTTTGTTTTGGTTGTCATCAAGAGCTTGTAAAAAACGTACTAATGGGGATAATTTCTAGACGTTGATTTTTAAACTTATTGATTCACATAAAAACAAAATCGAAATGTGATAATTTTTTATGAGCACATAGATAAAATAATGTAGATCATATCCAACGGTTTTATTTTGACTTTTAAGTTTTAAATTTTGAGTTATTAAAGTTTTTAAAAATAGAGGCATGGTGGAGGCACAAAAAATGGAGGCATTTGAACCCTCCTCATATATAATAGCCGTATCGTATCCTTCGTTTTTGAAAATATGAATTAACATATATACATATTTGACATCTTAATTAAAATTAACATATTCATATGCTAATTGATATGTTAATTCTATCAACTTTAATTTGAATTAACATATGTATCTTCTTAATTAAAAATATTTTATACTATATTCCTGTCCATCTGATCATGATCATGTTATATATATTTACAAGATTTAGTATTTAATTAATTGTATACTTTGGTTTATGACATGATTTTAACATATTGTTTTAGATGACATGTATACTTTGGTTTATGACATGTATTTAATTAATTGTATACTTTGGTTTAATTGTTTAGATGACATGTATACTTTGGTTTATGACATGATTTTAACATATTGTGATATATACTATATAGTAGTTCACTTAAAAAATAAAGAAAGTATTTAATTATCAATATGAGTAATTACATAAATGCATGATTTTAAAATAATTCGGTTTTAAAGATAAAAAATAATTCGATTTTAAACTAATTCGGTTTTAGAATAATTTGGTTTTAAACTAATTTGGTTTTAGAATAATTCGGTTTTAACAAAATTCGGTTTTAACATAATTTGATTTTGTTATAACAAAAATATATTGAGTTCAAATAAAAAAAAAATAAAAAAAACAGCCGAAAATCCCCAAACAAAACAGAAAAAAAAAAAAACGAACCGGCCCGGCCCGGACCGGACCGCCAACCTGACCCGCCCCGCCCCGCCCCGACCTAACCTGGCCGGGTTTAGGCCGGGTAAGGGTTGGCCGACTCAAAAAAAACCCAGGTACCTCTACCCGACTGAACCCGTTGACCCGGGCTAACCCGTGCCCGGGTCAACCCGTGGACCGGACCCTTTTCAATACACTAGTTAGCACCAGTAAATTTTTTATCATTCAGCATCAACAGTTAGCAACAGTAAAAAAGTTATCATTCAGCATCAGTTTTGACACAAAGGCAACATACTGCACATCACACGAATCAGTATGCCACAACATACAACACATTACAGCATCAATTTTGACACAAAAGCATCTTCAAAAAGTATTTTATCGATGGCATGCAGAAGTTTGGTGGAATAAAACAAATCACAAATTGGAGGTTACATGGGTTTAATCCATATAAAATACATGTTACTATCATAATGTCAAATGTTTCTCAAATGAAATATTCACACAGAATATGTAGATAGCATATTCACATGAAATTTATATGTATGTTAGCTAAGTTTGTTTTGAAAAAAAAAAAAAAATCAAGAACCCAAACTTAAAAGTTTTCTTGAAAATCTAAACTAATGTGTTTTTAGTCAGGTTATTATTATAATGTCAAATATTTCAAAAATATTTCTCAAACAAAATATTCATACGGAATATTTAGACAGCATATTCACACGGAATATTTTTATATGTATGTTAGCTAAGTTTGTTTTGAAAAAAAAAATTAAGAACCAAAACTTAAAAGTTCTCTTGAAAACCTAAACTAATGTATTTTTAGTTTGCTCTTCATTATTGCTAACATACAGATAAAAATAATTAAAAGAAACTCTTTTCTCTTCATTATTTGCTAACATAATATCATGTCATTATAAAAATTTGCTTTGTAGCTATTGAGTTTTCAAAATATATATTGATTGTTATGTTGTTGACCGTATGGCACATTAACATATTCATTCTCGATATTTTCCCAATCTAAATTATATAAAAAAAGTGTTGAATATAAATGTTCCTTGTTCACATTTTTTTTTCCTTTTAACATAAATTTTATCTTTATTTTTTTTTAATTCACTTTTTTTGCTATTATTTTAGATTATTTTTCAATAAACTAACTTAAAATGACCTTCTCAACAAGTAACGCCAAGCAAGTAACACCAAGCCACGACATAAAACAAGTTTAAAGTGAAGTTCTAATTGGCCTTGTATGCCTCTTTTGTTTGGATATAAATCTGCTGTTATTCCAAGGGATCACAGGATCCTGTTATTCCTATCACATTCGTTCAAAGTTTTTCATGCACGAATCTCAAGGAAAAAAATTCGTGTCCGAATTTCCACAAAGATCAATAGCTGGGATCAGAATAATAGAGTTATGTTATCTCTTTGGAACAACAGCAGATTTATTTCCCTTTTGTTTGGCTGAAATCGTGTGAGTATAGCTACATCATGAAGAGGGAACCAATTTGGGTCCGATGCTCATCGGACTCAAAATGAGTTTGATGGATTCGAAGACCGTCTGATCTGCTTTAAGATTCGCATCCGCAACTTTCGCGTCTGCTTTAAAATTCATACACACGAATCTTAAAGTGAATCTGATGGTCTCTAAACCCATCGAACTCAAATTTGAGTCCGATGCGTGTTGGACCCAAGCTCTTCTCCACGAAGAGAGCACCAATAGTCATGGAAGAAACGAGATGGAACCAATAGAAGAGCGCCAACTGTTGCATGTTATGCTTGAGGTTGCAGCAGAAGATACAAATGTCACCAAAGAGCAATGTCATGGTGATGAACACAAAATGCTTCCTTTACAGCGTGAACACAAACCCAACTTACAACATTGCCATCACCCACACAATCTCCAAGTTCCCCAAACTGCTATATATCATGATGCCAAATATTTCAAAAATGTTTCTCAAACGAAATATTTGAACGGTATATTCACATGAAATATTTAGTAGCATTTCAGCCCATATGCTTCCGACATTTTTATTAGCATTTTTATCAGCCCATAGTTTCTAACTTTCCATAAGTACCGGTCAGAAAATGACCAGTATGGATATTTTTATAACTTCCCAACAGATCTGGGTATATTAATTAATTTCTATTAAACTTTGGATATTAATAAAAATGTCGGCATATGCTTCCAATCCAAAATTCATATAATCAGCTTTAAACGAAAAATTCAAACCGTTCAAATCGACTTCAAACGGTGAATAACATCAAAAAAGACACTAATGTTATACTAGCCGGACTCGTATGTCAAAAACGACCATCTTTCAAAAATCATAAAAAATAGTTAAAAAAATCTAAAAATAGTAAAAGTTAGTATTCTACAAGTTTGTTTTGAAAAATATATATACGAGTTCGGCTAGTATAACATCAGTGTCATTTTAGCCTATATAACACCAACTCCAAAATCTATCAAATCGACTTCAAATGGTGAATCCAAACCGTTCAAACCGATCTACTTCATTAGTTATGCGTTTACATGCAAAATTTATAATTTTTCGAATTTATTTAGTATCAAGTCAAGCGGTCAAATGTGTGAGTTTTTAAGTTAATTTTAATACATTCAATTTTTTAACATTTTTTACCGCTTGATTTGATATTAAAATAACTCGAAAATATAAAAAATTTGCAATGTAAACGCATTACTTATAAAGTAAATCGGTTTGAACGGTTTGAGTTAGTCGTTTAAAGTCTATTCAATCAATTTTGGAGTTAGTGTCATATGACACCAATGTCATACTAACCGGACTCCTCTGTATGTGTATATGTTAGTTAAGTTTGTTTTGATAAAAAAAAAAATCAAGAACCAAAACTTAAAAGTTCTCCTGAAAACCTAAATTAACTAATGTAAAATATAAGTTTTGAGACTAAGCCTTAAGCTCATTTCTTCTGTTATGCCTTGTTTATAACCCTCCTTTATACTTGTTTCTTATGCAAACCTTGTTCAAAAAGGTGAGACTAATTTAGACTTAGCCCGGTATATCAAACGGGGAAGAATATCCTCTGCGATACCTGACTACATCAGATTAAGTCAAAATCAAACAATTTTTTCAGTCTATTTGAAATGTAGAGAATCCACTTTAAGATTCGTGTTAATTTAAATTGAACCGTTCAAATCTAGCCTGACAGGGTCATATACCTGATCCGAACTCATCAAACCTGACAGCAGCAGCTAGTTCTAAATTTCTAGCTTCTTTACTGACCTTAATAACTTGGTATTTTATTTTAGGAAGCGACTAATTGTCCTCAAGCTTCTTTCTCCAGTTTTTTTTCAAAAAAACTGTCATTTGACTTGCGCGAATACTGTAAAACTCTATAACCAATACTGTAACTTCAACAACAAATCATGTACAATAAGTAGTTTAAAATCTAACAATCCAAGTTAGTTGGAAGTGGTCCCCAAGTTAGTTGCAAATAGTTAGCAACTTGCAAAAATACTGTACTTCCGGCTGTACTTGAAAAACTGACGGCTTCTAGAAGGTTTAAAAAACAAACCACTTCTCAAACTTGTAGTTATTTACAAATAACACCTAAAATTGTGCAAAATTAATTTTTTTGCATCAAAATTAAAAAAAAAATTTCGAAATTAAAATTTTAAATTTTTTATTATTTTTTTCGAATTTTTTTTTTACGTATTTTTTTTTATAAAAATAAGACTTACATACTGTAAAATTAGCAGATGCAAACTATAAACTGCATCAATACTGTAAACTTACTAGATAAATATTGGAATTTTATTAACTGTTATACACTGTCTAATGCAGTTTATCAGTACAACTGTTAAACAGATCCTGTAACTATGATTAACCAAAGTGAATATTGTAAACTGTTGCACATATCCTGTAAAATTGTTATATGTATCATGTAAAATTAGCATATGCTAATTTTATAGTTTGCATCTGCTAATTTTACAATATTTAAGTCTTATTTTACATGATATAGATCCATATATAAATATTAATAATTGTTATATGTATCCTATAAAATTGTTATATGTATCCTGTAAAATTGTTATATGTATCATGTAAAATTGCACATATCCTGTAAACTAAAGTGAATACTGTAACCAAAGTGAATCATAGTAAAAACTGTCTGATACATAACCTTTACACCTGACTAATATATCATGTAATAAATTGCATAAATATTGTAAACTTACTAGATAAATACTGGAATTTTATTAATTGTTATATACTGTCTAATGTAGTTTATCAGTACAACTGTTAAACAGATCCTGTAACTATGATTAACCAAAGTGAATACTGTAAACTGTTGCACATATCCTGTAAAATTGTTATATGTATCCTATAAATTGCATCATGTTATAAATTGCATCCATACTGTAAATTGTTACATATATCCTACATAACTTATATATCCTATAAAAATATTGCATGAATCTTGTGAAATAACTTATATATCCTATAAAACTGTTAAAGCATTTCAAAAGTGCAAAACTTCAATACTGAACAATTAGATAGATCCTGTAAACTAAAAAATACTCTACAGAACCTTTAAACCTGATTGATAAATCCTGTAAACCTAGGAGATAAATCCTGTAAAATATTGTATAGATCATGTAAATAGATGTTGTAAACTAAAATTTTCAAATATTGATCGAGAGAAGCGCGATTTGGTCAAGACAGTGGCGATCGCCAGAGAAATCGAGAAAGTATACATATTGTCGATTTGAAGAAAAAAAACAAAATCGACAATTGCATGGCGTTAAAAGTCAAAATAGTGGAAAATCAGGATCTAAATTTGAGAAAAAATTAATTAAAAAATTAAAAACCCTAGATCCTTCAAAAAAATCGAATCAATGACAAATAAAATCTGAGAAAATCAATCAATCATAACTGGATCAAAGTTTGAGATGCAATATCGTGATTGTATGATTTTGAGGGTTGAAATTGAAGGAAAATCGAAGCCGTGGTCTGAAATCAAAACCACTTCGATATTCAAGAAAATTGAGGTCTGAAATCAAAATTAAATCGGCTCCGAGAGGGACGAAGCTGTAGCGTGACACCACCGCTGTCTTCTTCGTCGTGCAAGTGGTCCAGTACTTCGTTGCCGTCGACAGGTAACTTTTTTTTTCTTCACCGTCGCTGCCGTCGCTGCCGAGGGAGCAATCAAAAGATCGGAACGGGAGAAGAAAGAGATCGGAAAAGAGTTTGGGTAAAAGTTGAAGAGAGAAAGAGATCGGAGAGATGAGGGATGGTGGTTTTAGAAAGTGGGAACCGCGTGGACGGTTAAAACCTGTTGAAAGTATATGAAAACTGTTGTGAGGATAATCCGGAGATGAAGAGCTGGGTATCATAACCTTTTCTCTTTATTTTATATTTACTATTATGTCATTTTTTATTACGCTCTCGGCTCGAGTCAGATTTAATTACATAATGTGCAATTAGCACAAGAAATTTGACTTTGGTAAATTATTGTTGGAGTCAATCGTCCCTAGCAGCAGCTAAACTTGCAGCATTTATATGTGCTTTTGGTCCGAAATTTTTTTAGTTATCATGACATAAAATCAAAATTAAATGAATATCATTCTTGTTGAGATTTTTTCAATTCTACCACCCGCGCGGATCTAGTTCACGCACCAAAATGGATTGGTGCGCGGACTGGGTGGGCGCACCAACTGCTCTTCGGTGCGTTTCACCCCGTTGGAGCACTAATTTTGCATTAATTTTGGTGCGCTAACCCAGTTAGAGCACCAATTGGTGCGCCAACCCAGTCCGCGCACCAACCCAATTTGGTGCGCGAACTGGATCCGCGTGGGTGGTAGAATTAAAAATAGCTTGAACCGGGTGATAATCATTTAATTTCTATTTTTTAATGTGGTAACTAAAAAAATTTCGGACTTTTGGTGTACGATGAAGTAATTAAAGTACGTGCAATTAACTTGAGGTGTTACTTCCTCATAATATTTGGTGCAATCTTTATCAGTTATATATATACTACAAAAAGGAGATGTTATCCAAATACTATTGCTTAAGTTTGCTTTTTGTGGGGCACTCAAAACACTTCTTTGTATACTTCAAGATAATGGTGATTGTTGAAAAGTGACAAGTACACTTTTTTTTTTCATTTAAAATTTATATACAGATCCCGACACGTGGAAAAATTAATTTATCATTATGTACGCAAAGTTTATTACTCTCAAGTGGAATCCGGGCTCATATTCTTCATATTCTCGATATAATATAGTATTAAGTGTTGGGAATCTTAAAGGCCAAACACTTACGCTTCATCTAGAGATCAAACAATTACATCTCATCTAGGAGTCAAACACTTACACTCCGGGAAAGAAGAAACAATCCCCACCTTAAACCTAAGGACCGTCATATGCCAAAGATACTCGAAAACATAATCTTAAGTGCGAAATTATACCTGATTCCATGCCGTTTGCCATGGAATATCCAAAATCTTTAGCAAGCCGTCTCTGTGAGCACCAGACAAGTCTTTAATGGCAAGAGGTCATTCTCGCCTTTGTGGTTGGGTTGTGGATTAGATCTTCCAAAGCAACAAGATACGCCCTTGAGAAATCTTCTCCAATTTTCTTATGGATCTCTCCTATCAATTTTTTTAATGGAGAAAGAAGGGAGAAGGCACTCAAAATCTGTCTAAGAATAACCTCTTTTCAGAATTCTAAGTTGAGTTGGTTATCTTGTGCCTTGGGGACCCATCCTTATATAGTATTACACATCTGGCACCGCACTGGGCCGCACTGAGACTCAGTGCGTCCGCACTGGGTTGAGACGTGTCCAAATAACTATTTTTCTTCCAGCCCTGAATTTTACCAAAGTCCTGAGTGCGTCCGCATTAGGCTAGGACTTTTTTCAGTTTCTGAACTGAACTTCAGAAAATCGTCTAAGTCCTGAGTGCGTCCGCACTGGGGCTCAGTGCGTCCGCATTAGGCTCGGACTTTTTCAGTTTCTGCACTGCAGTTCCCAAAAAATTGGCTAAGTACTGAGTGCGTCCGCACTCAGGGTTCCGAAAACAGTTTTCTATATTTGCAAATCTCATAATCAGTCCATCAATGATTTGATCTTTGCCCAAATTGTTCTACACAATTATGGACCACATCCTATTGAATACATAGATTGTCTAATGTCTTAATTTCATATTATATCACTTTAATTGTGACAATCATATTGATAGTATACAATTCATAATTATATTACATATATGCTCAACGTTGGATATATGATCCAACATTAAGTAGACCTCAATACACAAAACTGAATTAGCAGTGAATGAAATTAGTTATGTCATTATCAATTCTATCATGACATGTAACGTCATATCATGTGTGTCAATTAGATAATATAATTGGTGTACGTAACCATGTATACTGACACAGTAATGTCATATGACACGTTACATGAATATTTCCAATAATATTTTATTTTAATTTAATTTGCAATCTTCTTATATTTTTTTTAATTATTTTCAATGAACTAATTCAAAATTAAAAAAAAAAATAGTTAAACATGACCGGTTACGATGTAAGTACACGTGACAGGACCATTTGTGTGACATAAGTGTTCTCCACTATTTTAATCACGTCACATGAAAAAAAAATTTGATCACATAATGTAACGTAACTTGATCAAATCACAAGAGTAGAACAAGGGTATTTCTAAGTTCTCCAAGCTTCTTTGTGAACTCAACTCTAAAATCTATCAGATTGACTTCAAATGATGAATCCGAACCGTTAAAATCCGGCTACTTTACAAGTGATGTGTCTACATGTGAAAATTTTATTCGAATTAATTTTGTATATAATCAAGTGGTAAAAAAACGTTCAAAAAATGAATGCATTAAAATTAATTTATGAAACCTTCTAATTTTGACAACTTGACTTTATACTAACTAATTAAAAATTTAAAATTTTCTGCATGTAGACACATCACTTGTAAAGTAAATAAATTTTCAACAGTTCGGATTCGTCATTTGAAACCATTCAAATAGGTTTTAGAGTTGAATTCACAAAAAAACTTGATGATGAGATGAAGTTAGGAACCCTAGATGTTCTTTCACTACTTACATGTGTGCAAGAGGTATGTTCGTGGAATTCAATACTAATCCTCTAGCTTACCTGAAATGTTCGTGGAATATAAATCCCCAAGACTAAACTACATCACTCATACAAAATAACTCAACACACATATTCTCGTACTACTATCACATACATGCACACATACACACATCCTCTTCACTTTAGAAAGTAACCTTATTCAAAATTCATAAGTACAAAATACATATCCTCATTATCTTCAATTACCACTTGAGCACACCAACCTCAGGTGTAGAGCACAAATACACAAAGAACCCACTCAACCCACTAAAACTCCAATTCCCGCGACTGCAAACTATAACTCTGCTTCCTACAGCTTGCAGAATCCAGAATCCTAACCTGCACAAACCTACTAATCTCGAACCCCTTGAAACTCCACACAAACCCTCTACTACCTCAAGCAAACCAGTACCTAGACTCACACCTACTAACACCTCATGTCCACTTCCCACGACCAAACCCGGTCCCAATCACCAATACAAAACCCTAATCAGGCACCAGCCTACTATTAAGTGCAAGCTCAAACCTCCCACACGACTTGTCCCGCATCTCTGTGCTCATGTCATTCTCAGGTGCAGGATAATAATCCTCCCGCAACTGCACATCCCTCAAATTTGGCATCTGCAAGAAAAACCTCATAAAATGCTCATGTGCTGTGCCGTGTATGAACAATTTCCTCAAACTAAAACACCCCTGGATCAACCCTGCAGCCGGCAGAGAGAGACTTCTCTGGTTGACCTCTCTATCTTGCGGGGGCCAGTAGTCGAGCTCTTGCAAAAATGGAAGCTCCCCAATCCCATGCAAATAGAATCTCTCCCAAAGCGAGAGGTCCATTTGGCCGAAAGGGGCAGTGAAGGCATAACCTATGGCCTCACCTAAGTCGAGCTTCATTTTGGAGAGCTCTGGGAACTGTAAGAGGATGCTCAGGCCGAAAGTGCGTGGGTCAGGCTTCGCACGACAGTTGCCCTCTACCTTGATCGTGATCGAGTTCAGATTCGGGCAGTCGTCAAGACCAATGTCCATTAGAGGGAAAAGAAACTCACCAGCTGGCAGCCAAAGGGATAGTTCACGCAGGCATTCCCAACTCTCATCCTGCCTGTGTAAAAATGAGAGGTTTTATCACCATAACATTTGAAGTTTTGACCTTGCATGTCTAGAATACCTGGTAATAATAGAAACAAAAATCAAAATAACAATTTTGTAGGGAATTTACCATTGAGAGGACCCTCCATTAACTGCACCAGCAGCACCAAAACCCTCAAGATCCTCTTCATACTCATACCGGCACCTTTTACTCTGTGGCTCACACAGACCATTCAGGTCATTGTTATCATCCAACGGATCATGCTCTGCCCCGTTCTCTGCCGTAGGCCGGGTCCATACGCAGTCTAAGTGCAACCTCTCAAGCCGGCCTCTTACCAGCTTCAGTGCATTGACCAATGCCGGTGCAGAAATTAGACTGCAACGTGATACAGTAAGATCCTTTAATGTTTGTCTCAGCCCAAAAGCCAATTTCTGAATCCCCAATTCAGTCACCAAATCACACCCGATTAATTCAAATCTTGATAGTCTGGTACAACCACGGGCGATTGCAGCCAGGCTGGCGTCTGACAAATCAGCACAGTTTTTGAGGCACAAGGACTCCAGCCCACCACATACAGCAACGCCATCCAAGTGGAGCCATTTACCTTTACAGACCCCTTGAAAATAACCCAGCTTTAGGCTTTTGACCAAAGGACCAGCATGGCGCTGACCTAGGGCTTCCAAAGCAGGGCCCGCGTCAAGGATGGGGTGGGAAAGGTCGAGGGAGAAGTCAGTCAAGAGGGGGAGTGAGGAGAAGAGGGTCTCGAGGCGAGCCGGGGTTATGGCCGAGGGGTTGTTTTCAGGGAGATTATTAACAGCTCCTGGGTTATTGTTCAGAGTGATAGGGGTGGGGTCCACCAGGTGGAGAGTTGTCAGAAGGGGGCAATTGGTAGCAAGTTTGCGCAGTGTTTCATCATTGACAAAATCCATGTACCTGAGTTGCAAAATTGTGGAAAACTAAGTGAAACTAAGGTTTTTAATAATGGATACTGGTACCAAGTAAACTGCATTAGATGATGTAATATTTTTTTCTTTTTCCTTTTTTATGTGTTGATTTTCGATATGCAAGTTGCAATTGTAATTATTCACAATGATCTCCAACTTTTTTCCAACTCAAATTTAACATAGAGACCCTTATAATTTTGCAAATATGAAACTTGAGCTCTTTTACAGGCACTGTCTAAAATAGTGAACTCAAATTATGATGCACCAAAACGCCTAACTAACCATAGCCAGTTCCACAGATAGTTTCCTTAAAAGTTGAAACGAAGGGACCCCCAAATGCAAAGTTTCCCCAAAACAAGCAAAAAAGCTCCAAAAAAAGCAAAAACAAAATTGATAAAGGCATAAAGCAATTGACCTTGGATTGAAAACGCAAGGAGCAACAAGCCGTTGCAGATTGGGGCACACTTCTGATATGCTGACAAGCTCAGAGGCCCGAAACCCTTCAGTGGCATTGGCCAGCATCAGATCCAAACCCGTTAACCCTTTAGCTACCAGTGGGTAGCTCCTGATTGCCTCAGTAACATCCTCAGTCCAGCAATAGAACTCATTCAAGTCAATCTCTTCAATTTCCTCACAATTCTCGAATAACGGGTGGAGATCAGACCCAATTGTGATGCCCGCCCCGCTCGGGCGGTTGTGCCACCGGACCAGCTTAACCCGCTTCAGCTTGGACCAATGGTGGGTGAGGGAAATCAAGGCTGTTGGATCACGGGAGTAGAGTGTCAACGAAGTGACATCTGGGAACTTGTCAGGCAAGGTGGGACCCACGAGGAGAGGGGTGTTGGAGAGAGCGCGGCCCCAGGGGGAGAGGTTGGAGAGGTCGAGAGAGGAGAGGGAAGGGAAGCGAGGGAAGGGGGAGGGAGGATAGGGGATTGTAAAGGGATTTCCTCTGAGCGACAGAGCAGAGCGGGTTCTTCTCTCCAGATCCCTCCACCGGCGGGAGACCAGAGAGGCTGAGTTGCGAGCACGGGTGGGCTCGATGAAGGAGAAGATTTGTTGGAGGAGCGCCTCAGGGAGGTCGTGGAGGTGGATCATGGTGGTAATTTGAGCATTTTCCGAGGGCATTTTGGGAAACTTGGTTTTGGTAGGAGAAGAGGAATGGAGGAAGAGGGAGGAAGAGGGAGGAGGGAGGAGATGGAGATTGTATCCTAATACAAGAGCAAGGGGTTTGGTTCAAGGTTTGGGAAGTAGATGAGAGAGGTGGTTTTGGTTTTCTGCTACGCATCCGTGTGTCAGTGTGTGATGTCTGTCCATTAGCTCTGGTGGAGCTTTGAAACTTGAAAGAAGGGTCACCTTCACAATACTAATTACAAATTTACAAATCAAAATTAATAGATTTAATATTTTATATCTAATGTTATTTTAGCTCTGAATTAAGAATTTTACTAAAGAGACAAACATTAGTAGCATAATTTACTGTAATTACATATTAATTATATGGAAATATACTTTCTATATTTGAACATCTTATCTAACTTTTTACGGGTTTGAAAAATACATCTGCTCTCTTTATGATAACTGTCAAGAAGATGATAAACGAAATATAGATGTTGTGAATATATTATTTTTATGTGAAATAGAGGGACAGAAGATATATATGTAAGAAAAATGTCAAACATCAAATAAAAACTATACTCGAGCAAAAAATGAACAAAAAATTCTAAAAAATCTATTTTATCTTTTCTTTTATATAAAAAAATCACAAGTTTCTGCACCTCTTACGGAAAAATGATCCAAATTTTCCTCTCATTATATTTTGTATAAAAAATAAAACAAAAGTTTGAAAAGCAATGAAATAAAGTATATTTTTCAATATAAGAAGAAATGGCCCAAAACAAACGGGACCAAACCATAATGCAAGCAAACAACACAAAATTCAACACCACTATTACCTTATAAAATCTCTGTTCTATACACATGGCGTGGCAAGAGGAGCTGAGATGATGGCCTCGGGATACGAGCGTCATCTGCTTTCGTGGGTTTCTATCATATCAACACATTTCTTCATTTTACGGACTTTTACTCGTTAAAATCCTTTCCGTTTCTGTTGGTGCTGGAATCGGCTGCGGCCGAAATTGAGGCGAAGAATACGAACACGTCGACTTCTTCGTAGAAATTTGTAAACTCACCGAGTTACAGAACATTAAATCCTATTTATCTTGTCCGGTTGTCAGAATCTGGAAATAGTGAATTTCAATTATCCAATTTGATTTAATTAAAATTGTTGTTTGGCATTAGCGATATAGATAATTTTATTAATTTTACATACTGCCCCTTGCAAAAAAAAAATTATTAACAAATTTTTTTTTCTTTTAGACTTTCCATATTTCTATTATCATAACTTCTTAACTTAAGACAGGTTTTTATTGCTTTAAAATAATTAAATTGCAATGCTACCGAGTTAGGGTTGCTCATAAGCCGAGTTGAGTCCGAGTTGAGGACAACTTAGATTCAACTCGCGAACTCATGAGCCGAGTTGAGTCCGAGTTGCTAATACAGTTCCGAGTCAGAAACTCCAATTTGGAATCAACTCGTGAGCAACTCGAGTCGAAGCGAGTCGACTCGTGACTCATAATATAGTACATAGTAAGACAATCTAATTTAATTCTAACAAAAAAAATATTACATAGTTTACCAAAATAATACACAATTAAAGACAGTACATAATGAGACAATGACTAATACATAATTAGAAATTACGAAAATACCAAAATAGTACATAATTAAAAATTACCAAACAGATAAAGTCTAACAAAACAATACAGACTCTAATAAATTAACAAAATAAAAGAAATAATGCATAATTTATCAAATTATCAAATATTGTGAGAAACATGTATAAGGTTTAGGACGTAAAAATTAGGAATATATGGATTAGGATTTGGCGTGAGTCCAACCGAGTTGATTCCGAACCGAGTTAGAGATAACTTGGATTCGACTCATAAATCAACCGAGTCAGTTAACTCGAGTTAGTTTTAACTCAAGTTATTAGCGAGTTGAATCCGAATTTATTCCAAACTGAGTTTCGAGTCATAAGCTTCCCCTATACCGAGTCCATATATATATATATATATATTTTTTTTTTAAGTTGCATTTATTTCTAAGTTGTTGTGTAGATACTACTAAATAGAGGCTCCAGAGCATGAAAGTGGCACCTCACCATTCTTGTCCCCATGTGACTATTTTATTGCAATTAGGCCCACAATATCACAACTGTTTTGCAATTATTTGTCCTGAGCTTGCGTACTAGTCAAGAGCCACAATTAAATATTATAAAATATTCTGTTGAGTTGATCTACCTAGAATTTACACATCAACGTGTCATAATAGTTCTAGATTTATGTGTGGTCCAATGTGCCTTGTCATGTGTCGACTAAGTGAGAGTTTTACTGTTTATAAGGATTTATAATATTAGCAAATATCACGGCACCAAAGTTATGATTATTGCAAACAATAGAACTATTTGTCGGATTAGATAAGGAATAAACCAGATGAGATTATGCTTCAATTCTATTTCACATTTTTATTTTATTTTCAAAAATCAAACTATTTAACATAATCTTCATATTAAAATATGCTTAGAGATCAATATTTTTTCCTGAATATTTTTTCGATAGATATAATTTTTGTTTTTTTTTTTATGGTTAGAGATCTTCTGAAAAAATAATGATTTTATACATATCTAAAAGTTAGTAAAAGTAAAAAAAAAATTAAAATTTGGTCTCCAAGCAGGGGCAGAACCAAGGCCTGGGCCAGGACCCCCTTGACCCAGAAAACATATACAGAGCTGAGAGCCCTTTAATAAAAAAAAAAAAAAAACTGGCATCCTCTCTATCTTCCTCTCCGCACCCCCCTCTGGCACCCCCTCTTTAATAAAAAAAATTGGCACCCCATCTGTCAGGCACTCTTGGATTTATCAATCGCCTGTTAGGCCCCCCTACTGATCATTCCTGGTTCTGCCACTGTCTCCAAGTACATTTTAATATACAGATAATGTTGAGCAATTTAGATCGTCCGTTTGAACTTAGAAACTTTAGAGCCTTAGATAAGAATGTGAGACATAATTGAGACTTGGAATTAGACACAAGACATTTGAACCTTACTCAAATTAGATGACAAAAGTATTATCATAATTTAAAATAAAACAATCATATTTGTTATACGTTAAATAAGTTATTTAACAAATTTAGTACAATTTAAAAATTAATTGATCATTTATCAAGCAGCTTGAAAAACTATTAGTTCAGCTTTCACAATATTTAATTGGTGACTAAATAATTTTTAACATTACATCAAAATTGATAGACAACATATTTCAACCATGAAGAACATATTTACAATTTAATATCATAATTTTGACATTTTTTGTCGATTGCATAACTATCAGATAAATACAATTAATAACATATCTTTCTTTTTTTCATTATTTTTCTTTGACAAATATAGTGCATGACGCCACGTGTTTCAAACTTATTGAAAACCTCAGCCAGTTGTACTATCACACAACGACTAAGTATCCCCTGCGGTACCGGGAAGCGAATCTGCTGTGATTCTAAGGAATCATAGGTCCTGTTATTCTAATTCTGACTATTCAAATGAGAAAATTCAAAAAAAATTTGAGAAGTCAATTTTTGTGCACGAATCTCAAAACATATGAACAGTTGGGATTGGAATCACAGGGATCTTGTGATCCCAGAGGATCGCAGAAGATTTATTTCCGCAGTACCGAGGGGACTAAATGAATCTCAACCGAAAGATTGTTTTACGAACACGTCTTGGATGCACAGAAAATGAAAAATCTTTGAAATTCGTACCAAATTAAGATAAACAGTCTGAATCCTCTCTGTTTGAGAGGTCACAGATTCAAAATTCGAAAAAAAAACTATCTTTTATGAATATTAAATAGTTAAATAATTTGATATCCAATTAGTATATAGGTATAAATACTTAATATGCTAGATATAAATGTTTGATATGCTATGTATAAATATTTGATATTTCTCTGGACATGATGAAAAGTTTAAAATCAATGAATTTGTTAATATTTTACATTAACTAATTTATTTTTGATAGAGAGCATTTATGGAAAATCCTAATTCAAATTAATGCCCAACTAGTGTCAACTGTACAATCTTTATAACGAGTTGATATGTCCAGTTTTTAAAAAGACTTGGTATATTAGATATAATTGTCAACACATAGGTATTGACAGTTGCACGTGTCAATTGTAAATTTGTTTGCGACATTTTAAAAAGTGGTTCTGATCAAAGTTAGTTAGAGTTAGAAAATTTAACTGAAGATTTTTCTAGAGATATTATTACATCCCAATATTGAATATTCCTTATTACATACTCAAATTTGTCTAATGTTTGATCCGAACCGTTCGATTCGTCTCATGATCTATGTGTTCCGCTTCAATATGCATGTAGCCATGTACATTGCTTTAATATTTGTGTAGATCAAGTGCATACAGATTATAAAGCGAATCACACTCTTTCGAACAGATATTAGACGGATCTAAATCCGATACCCATCAGACGCATCTCGCTTTCCTGAGTAACTGTTGTCCTTCTTCCAATTCTTTTTATGATTTCCTATTCATTTTTCAAAATCTGAATGATTTTTTTTTATAAATATTAAAACTTTCAAGTTTTCAGCTTAGAGCAGTGATTTCTTTTAAATTGCTAATCTGATTTGTTAATTGCTAATATAATTGCTGGAATGTACCACAGATTTTAAATTAGCAAGTTTGCTTTAAAAACAACTCTTTAGAGCATCTACAACGGTGATTGTCTTTAAATTGCTAATCTAATGTGTTAATTGCTAATACAATTGCTGGGATGTACCACAGTTTTTAAATTAGCAAATTTGCTTTAAAAGCAACTCTAATTAAATAAGTAACTCTAATTAAATTTTTAGGACGGAGTGATTTAGAAATTATAAATCCCTTTAATTGCTAAACTCAGTGGACTCAAATTAATTAATTGCTAAACATATGCTGGAATGGAGATGCTCTTAGATTTGATCTAACAGCTGTACTGTATAGTAGAAAACAATATGACTACGACTTATTATATGACATTTTTCTCTCAAATTATTGCAATCGTTTAATTCTATGGCATCCTAATTTAATATACAACATCATTTTAATTAAAAATTAGTCATGTAATAAATTACCCACATTTTTCCTTCAAAAAGATCCATTCACATATTTTGTTCATCTTGATAACTGTCAGGAAAAAATTGTGCTGGTAAGCCTTTTTTTTAATATACATCTGCAAGAGTTTAGATCCATGCCTGTGAAACCCATTACCATAAACAAACCACATATTATAATTAATTAGTTAAATAACTATGCACTTTGAATAATTGCACAGTAAATACATATTTTTTTTTCAATCTTGACTTTTCAACTCAAGAAGATAAACAGCCTAATTGGTACGCTTGTGATTAATCTAAAGAGAGAAATTAGGGTTCTAGATAGTAAGGTTTATATAGCTGGTTCTGTTTCTCTTTCTAATTAATCAAAAAGTTATTTTGGCTCTTGGTGTGATTAATCTAAACTATCAACTACAATTGAATCAATTTGAGCATTTCAGAATTCTAATTTATCAAAATTCTATTGAAATGTGGGTAATATTAATATACCAAATACGCTCTTTATTCGATCTATATAAAGAAAAATGAATTGTTTTTTGGAATACTAAAGAAAGAACTTGTTCTTATTCATTAAAGAACTCATCTAAAAATAAAAACTAGTATTTGGTATAGTGACAAAGGCACATGTTCTCTATGTGCCGAAATTTTTATTTATACCATTTTAAAAAAATAAATAAACCAAATAACCACGGTTTTCTGACAATTCTAAAACTAGCACGGCCGCAGAATGCCGGAGCGGACCCCCATATGGGTCCGCTATATGCCGGAGCGGACCCTTTATTTTTTTATTTTAAAAATACGAAATTGTAATTTGTTAAGAGTTATTTATTTAATTTCGAATGTTGTTTAAATTAATTTTTGGTCGTATCGTATTCGTTTGGAATATTTTCGATATTTTAGATATGTGGTTTCTTTGAAATTCTTTTGTGTGCTCTGAGATAATGAAATCAACAAAATCAAACAAACAAGAAACTAATCAACGAAATAAATAAGTATCTGACAAAACATCTACCAATACTACAAATAAGAATCTAACAAAACATCTAACAGTACAACAAATGAAAATCTACGGCTCTGGACTAAACACCGTCCTCGCCTTCTTCTTCCTAAACCCCCGACCCCGCCTGCAGAGTGGCGTCTCGTCAGTATCTGCGGAGGATGCAGAGTCGTCTGCCTGGACATCCGTAGACTGAACCGGCTCCTGGTGAACCTCCTCAATCTCGGATGTCTGCTGGACCCCAGGACCAAAAACCGTGGTCTGTCTAGACTCAGCCTACGTGAATAAAAATGCCTGTCTGGCAATGGGGTCATCGTGGAGGGAAGGGTAAGGTACCTGCTGTGAGGACTGGCCAGGAACGGCAGAATGGGCTCTGTCTGAACATACCCTGGCTGATAGGCAGGAGGTGCTGTCTGAGTGGGACTGTAACCCGGGGAATACAGTCCATCTCCATCTGTGCCATACTCAGTGGAGATATTGAAGCCCAGGTCCTCCTCGTGTCCACCATGTAGTAACTTACAAATTAGATAATATATTGAATAAGAAAAAAATCACAGTTATGTATTTTAATTTAAATTATACCTTGGTAGGCATCCTAGCGTGGGATCCCATGGCCTCATGTGCAGCTCGGCGCATCAACTCGGCACCTCGGTTGAACGCCTGACCGACCGTCTCAGCATCATGGACGGGTGCAAACACGTCCTCATCACCAGTGTAGGGGACATAGACATAGGGCTCGTCAGATATGTCGTCGACCGCATCAACACCGCCCAAGCCAGCGCACCTCAGTAGAGAGTCGAGGCGCGCCCTGTACCCACACTGGCACACTGCGGGTACGTTGTGCTTGAGGATGACCTTCCCGAGCCTCTTCCATCCCCTGGTGACGGCCATCGTAGCCCCTATGACGCAACTCTTGACAAGATATAATGCCTGAAAATTGAAAAAATTATGAAGAAGTTGTACAATTGTAAATATTAATAGTTTTGAATTTGAAACTTCAAATTAAAAATACCGTGGCTGCGAGAGGTGCGCCGGCGGGGATAATACCGTGGATCCGTCCTCTACGATCCCTCGGCTTCGGTACCCGCTCATGCGGGTTGTCAGCGATGTATCCCTCAAGAAATATGGTGTACGCGCCGTGATCCTGGTACCAATCTCTGTAAGGTCTGTACGAATTACAACAAATGTTAGATATTCCAATCAAAAAGCTATAGTTGAAGTTTTGAATTAATAAAAAAAATTCTTACACTGGCGCGACATCCATCTGACGGTCGGGCTCGGCCAATGGGGGCTCTGCAGCTCCTGCCTCGAACACGTAATCGGCACGGGCAATCCTCCAGTCCTTGCCTGCAGTGGTATCCCTGGGATGATGCAGCCCTCGCCAGACCTCCTCGCTAATCGGTGCCGGAGGCGAAGCAAGCTGGCGCATCCCGAACTGTCTCATGACCCGTCCAGGGTAATGGTGCTCGATGATCTATATATTTTAATATGTTAGACTGTTTTTATTAAATTAAGTCGCTCGTGTAAATAACTAGCATAAAGAAATTACGGTACCTAAAAACATATGAGCGGCACCTCTGCACGCCAGAAACGCTCATGCTGACGACATCGCTCAGGCAATATCTCAAGATATGACCGATGTGCGTCATCCACCGCGACCTGGAAGTATAGATTTAATATCATATATCAATTCAAACTGGAAAAAATTTAAATCAAAATAAAAACAAAAGTAAACTTACAAACTCGGAATAATCTCTGAGATGCTCGATCTCCTGTCTCCAGAATGTGATGCCGAGAGACGAGCCATGCCCTGCACCCACCCAAATCTTGGGATAGCAGTACTTGGCGGCAAATGCAGGGCAGTTGTCCGGCTCAGGCTTGCCCCACTCCGGCACATCTGTCTTGTTGGCCAGGACTGGACGGCCAACAATCAGATGTGCGTAGGACCAGTGCTGTAGTAACATGCACGGTCCAATGAAGGTCTTGTTCTTCTTCAAGCAGGCTGTGTTAAGACCCCTTTACAATTTACAAAGTCAGTGTTACTAGACTACGATGTATAATATTTGAAAATTTTTATAAAAATGTGTTTCTTACCAATATAGACATGCCAGCGTGGCACCTCCCCAGTTGAACCTGCCCGCAGTGGACAGGTCGCGCAGAAGCTCGAGGTAGCACAGCCGCACCTGATCTCCATGCGAATCCGGAAACAACCGACAGGTGATCATCTCCAAAATGTAAGCGCGCAGGTGTCGGTCAACAACCACCTGTTATAGATTTAAATTAGAACATTATTTACAAGAAAATAAATCTAATATTATTTAAACTAAATCTTGTACAAGCAAATACCTGATCTGGTCGATCCGGAAAATCCTTGAATCTCACCCGCAGCTTTGCCAAGCTGATGCAGCTGGGTGAGACCACGGTCTTCTCACCTCTCTTCTTCTCTTTCTGGAGCTCCTCGTGCGAGATACCCAATAGCTCCAAGCACAATGCACGAAAGTCTCCGTACTCGACGTCCGTGACCGGCTTCCCGATAATAGTCATACCCCACAGGCAACTGACGTCCTGTAGGGTGACTGTCATCTCAGCATGGGGGAGATGAAAGCTGTGCGTCTCGGGACGCCATCGCTCGACGAGGCCGGAAGATAAACCCTCGTCAGCATTCTCCTCGGCCATCTAGGATAGCTGGTACAATCCCATCGAGCGTAAAACCCCCCCGTACGCCGGCTGGTACCGTAGATGAGTGCGGTTGTGACGAACCGTAACCGCATCAAAACCCTACATTTAATTAAATAATCAGATCAAGTTCATTCATAAAAAAAAATTTGGGATGACAAATTTACTTACCCCAGTGGCAGCCTCTAAAATCCGATGCTCCGCATTCGGGTACCACAAGAAGTCGCTGACCCTGTCGGTGCGACTCCGGATACCCGGAACATCTGCCAATGCTGTCTCGATGTACTGAGACATCTCGTACGGCGTGGCTGTAGGGCCATGCTGTGTACCCCTACTGGAGGATGGTCTATCTCTACTGGATGTCATGCTGTATTGGATAATTTTTGGTCAAATATGAGAGTTTGGTATAAGTCCGGTTTAAATTTTGGTACAATTAAATTTTGGTACAATATTAAACCTACTTTAATTTTGGTACAATTCTAATTAAATTTTGGTACAATTCTAATTCTAAATCCTAAATTAATATCTAATTCTAAATGCTAAATCTAAACCCTAAACCTAAATCCTAACCCTAAACCCTAAACCTAAACCTAATTACTACTCTACACTAAAAATTAAAACTAGAGAAGAAGAAGAAAGCTTACCCGAGGTCGAAGGGATTGAAACTTCTTAGAAATGAAATGAAAACCGAAACCAGCGGCCCCTTATATAGGCTCCTGTAGGGGTCCGCTCCGGCATATAGCGGCCCCAGGGACCTCTACGGCATATAGCGGACCCATATGAGGGTCCGCTTCGGCATTCTGCGATACCCCTCATATGGGTCCGCTCCGGCATTCTGCGGCCATGCTAGTTTTAGAATTGTCAGAAAACTGTGGTTATTTGGTTTATTTATTTTTTTTAAATGGTAGAAATAAAAATTTCGGCTCTATGTGAGACTGTGAGAGGTTATGGATTCGAAACCCGGATGAAATTTTTTTTATTGTAATAAACTAGAGTATTAAATAGTTAGGTGACTTGACCTCCAATCTTTACTAAAAAAAAATAACTCTTCTAAAAAAATTGAACATCTACGTTCCAGCAACTCAAATGAGTTTCTAAATAACTGTTAATTACTTTATAGAAATTAAAGTCTCTAAAGTTTCTAAACTCTCACATACCTAAAATTAATTTTAGAGTTTCTATTAAGACACGTCAATAATAAATTAAAAAAGAGAAATAATTTGAACAAATAATTTGGTCAGTATAGAGTTTATAAACAGTTTCTTAATAAGAAACTTTTCTACATAGTTTCTAAATAAGAAACTCTCCCACATTCCTGAATCTGGATTAGAAACTGTCATCTCAAATTAGAAACTATAATAATACCACAAATGTAGATAGGAATATGTTTTGCGGTTGTAGATAATATAATTTTTTAGGCCTATGAGGTTATATTTATATTAAATTGTTCCTCAAATGAAAAAATCAAGGTACTTCCTAATTTTAAAGAAACGATGAAGTTGATTCATGAACTTTTAGCACTAAATTGGTTGTCGATTTTTTTAAGAAGAAATTTAAATTGTTCTTTCTGAAAAAGACCAACATAATAACTAATTTAGTTATTTCAAGAGAAATTAAATAATTAACAAAGTTCTCCTTCAACTATGTTCTTTTCCGAAAATGCAAGAATCAATTTGATGTAACTGATAGTTTTAGGGCAACAGAGATTAATTGGGTGCAAACAAAAAATCAATAACTAATTTGATTTTTTAAGAAAACAATTGAAGGATGAAGACCAGAAATTTTCCCAATTTTTTAACATTTAAGTAACTTCTCTCTTTATTCGAACTAAATTGTGAATTATTTATGCATTGTTTATGTTAGTTCGATTTTTTTTTAAAAACCATAATTAGAAAAAGTAAATTTAGGAACCAATTTCATTGATTTTTTTTTTTTACAAAAACCACAAGTACTAAATAGGCTATTCAGTACCTCTCATTTACTTTCAAGAGATACTGAATAGCCTATTCGGTACCTCCCAGTTTCACAATTTTTTCATAGTTTCTATCATGTAAAAGATTAAAATTGGGTGGTATCGAATAGGTATTCGGTACTGTTTAAATGTAAAGGAGGTACCGAATAGCCTATTTGGTACTTATGGTTTTTATAAAAAAAAAAAATAATCAAGTTGGTTCTTTATATTGTCTTTTTCTAATTATGGTTTTTCAAAAAAAAATATATGTTAGTTCTCTTCTCTCTTTTAACAGTTTGATCTTTATTGAAAAATTCAAGGACAAAAATCTGATTCATTTTTCTTTCTAATTTTAGTGTCCAAAGAACTTCTCTTTTTGTTAGAACTACTTTGGAATTTCATATGCATTGCTTCATTAGTTAATTTATTTTCATACATCATGAATCATGCAATTAAAAAGCAACAATATTAGCAAAGAAATAGTAATCGGCGACCCGAAATTTTTATTAATATCCAAAGGTAATTACAAATTAATAAATATACTCACGTTAGCTGGGTATTTTTAAAAATGTCTAAAGCGGCCATTAAATGACCGGTTCACAATATTTTTTTCTTTTGTTGTTTCAGACCCTATAAATACTCATATTTCTCTCTACTCCCTCTCACAACTCACTCAACTCACAGAAGAGAAAGAGAGGAAGAGAAATAGAGGAAGAGAAGACAATTTCAGAGGCGATTAAGACTAAGTTATGAGTTAGTTGAATGTAAGTTTTTATAACTTTGCTGTTTTTTACCATATTCAAATGTAGATAAACATCAAGTCTACATGCATGTCAATACATTAAGTCTAAATAAACTCTGAATTGATGAAATATAGTCTATAGAATAGACACTAAATAAACTCAAAAAATTTACAACCCTAATTCATCCAACTAAAATGCCTCCATCTCAAATGCATTCAAATTTTAAATCCTAATAATACTACTTCTTAGAACGAGCCTTGAAAGTACATGGAACAAACTCCTCGTCCGATATTGCCAGATCTGGATCAGTCACAATAGACGAAGTGCTAGGCTTACCAGTATAAGTACACGGAACAAACTCATCGTCGATGTTAGAGGCTCTGGATCAACCTTCTTCTTTTTCAAACCAGAGCCGTAGGGGTTTTCCACAAAGTCATCGTCTGAAATTTCATACCGAATAAGCCGTCTAAGAAATTCCTCCATCATACATACTTGACAGTTCTTTTTATCACGACATACTTGACAGTTGTTCTTTTTTCCCTCATTTTTACCTCAATCACTAATTGACTTTTTTTGCGCTAGGCCACGATAGGACGATCTACCTCGGTTGCTATTGTTCATCCTTTTGGTCCCTGAGAAATCGTCTCAAATCGCCTCTGAAATCGCTTTCTCTTTCTCTTTTGTGAGTTGAGTGAGTTGTGAGAGGGAGAAGAGAGAAAGATGGGTATTTATAGGGTCTGAAACAGCAAAAAAAAAATTGAGAACCGGCCATTTAATGGCTGGTTGAGAGAAAAAAAGGACCGGCTATTAAATGACCGGTTTGGGTATTTTTAAAAATAACCAGGTAACGTGAGTATATTTATTAATTTGTAATTAACTTTGGATATTAATAAAAATGTCGGATCGGCAACTATAGCTGAAAATATAAAAAGGAAGAATAATTGCTACAGTAGAAAAGACGAGAAAGTGATATTGAATAAAAAGTTTAACCAATTTTAATGGGGTATGACACGTGGTTGAATGGTGTTAAAAGTGAATATTGTGATTTAAAGTTAAACAGAGCAATAATCACAGCATATAGATAATACATATATAGTCTAATGATAAGTCTAATAATTCCATAGAATGATAGAATAGATAACCTAGAGAGCGAACTCTTTTTTCTGAAAAAAGTCAAATTAAATGTTCTAAACTTGGAGATTCGAAGCAGCGCTCCTAACCTATCTCAATATATCTCATGACGTCCTTATCCAGAAGCGATAGGTTGATTGTCTTGTACACCCAATCAATTTATTTACCTTATCCAGAAGATAGACTAGGTGCACTGAATCCCATGCCTCCAGTTTTTTTTGGGACCGGAGAAATTCCTTTCTAGATATTATACTTTGGAAAATGAAGAATAGTTTAAAGATATGTATGTATACGGTTTCACCTGTGTAGTCAGGATATTTTTATCATCAAAATTAAAATTTTTACAAATATAATTAATGAGTTGTAGACTGCTGTAAATTAACTAAATCAGACTGTGAACTGTTTAGGAGTAGATAAAATTTTCTTGAAAAGTAGGCAATAACTGAATCCAAAATATAGACTAGGTGAACTGAATCTCATGCCTCCGGTCATCATGCACCGGAGAAATTCCTTCTAAGGTATTATACTTCGAAAAACGAACAGTAGTTTAAAGGTATGGTAGGTAGACGGTATTACGGACGTAGCCAGGATTTTTAACTACGTAAAAATATTACTGACGTGACTAATGCGAAATGTTTAGAAGTAGATAAAATTTTCTTTAAAAATAAATAATAATCCGATTATACATAAATCAAACAACTTGACATCATCGTCATAGGTAACAACCAAAAACACGTACCATTATTCATCACACAAAACAAAACAAAAAACAATAATAGCTAATGTACAAGATAAAAGCTACCCAAGGCGAGATGGAAGAACAACAAGACGAGTGAAGGAGCAGCGACCAGATTCGAACCCTAGATGTAACTTGACTACTCTCTCTTCCATCGTTGAATAAGAGAAGAAAAGTCCACGCTAGATACGAAAACGCCGGCTCAGCAGAGGCGAGGATGTGGAGAGAGATGGCGGATGAGGGAATGAGAATAGGTAGACATAGTCTGCTCAGTAGATTATATAAAATTTTATACTTATCTTTATCTTTGTGTAATATAGTGGAAGTTATTGTTCTACAAAATTATCTACCTATACAAATATATTAATTGAGCTACTTAATAATGATGTAAAAACTGATTTCATAATAATTTATTTTCATCTACTCTGTCGGCTTAAATTAGTTGGTTAACATTTTTTTCTCAAAAAAATATATTTATTTCTACGTACTCTATACGCTTAAATTAAGTCTAGTTGGTTGATTAATTATCATTGACTCGAGGATCCAGTAGTGTTACAACTGGAGAAAAGAAGAATTACAAGAAATCAAGTCATAATAAAAGCGACAACCATGAAAATCATTCCACCACCTCTAATTTCCACGTACGCAGGCCATATGCTTCGGCCAGGTGTCCTACTACATGTTACAAAAGGCTACTCTGGTTTCTCTGTTATACCTCTCTTTTAATGGATACTCTGTTAATAATGATTAACGGATAGTTCGGGTTCGGTTCAGCGGGTCAAAAATTTGTGATTCAGGTATAATTCGAAAATAATTCGGTACAACAAAGAAGTAAACCCATAACCCCACCCAAAAAAAAAAATTTAATTTTTTTTGTGTGTTTTTTTCGCGTTTTTGTCTCGAATAATTAGTGATTCGCGTTTTATTCGTGAATAAAACGTATTAGACGTTTTTTTGCGTTTTATTCGGAGTTCAGTTCGAAAACGTCAAAAAAAAAAATACGAAAATTATTCGTGTATATTGTTACTATGAGTAGGAGCAGTCTCTGTTAATCAATTTTTTTCTGTAACATTTAAAAATAAATAAATAAAGAAAAATATATAATATCAAATCAACAAAAATTTTGAATAAAACAAAAACGCTGTTTTCATCATTGAAAAATGCTGTCATTATCTAGGTTTCACCTCATGAGAATACTAACTCTAAAACAAAAATTATTTGAAAAAAATTAAATAATACAGTGAAATGTTGTCTATAACATCGTTTTATCTCAGTATAGAAACATTGTTACTGACAACATTTGTGCTAGATTTTGAAACTTTCCATATTTAGTATCACAAATTTAAACTATTTTTTTAAAAAATGCTTACAGATAAAAGAAAATCAACACATCAATGCTGTCCTATGTTGCATGGATACGAGTACGAATATCATATAAGATATGATACATAAGTACGACGATATGATAATTTTAACATGATACGGGTATCAGGCGATACGATATGGATATTGATAACGTAATACGGATACGGACCATATATGAAGTAGAATTCACATCCTCCCCGGTACCGTAATAGAGAATCTTTACAATTACTGGATCTGGACTGTTCTTTTTAACTTGGCACGAATCTCAAAGTCCAATAATACTGTCCCTGTGCTAGCTCGAATCTCAAAGCAGCTGAGAGTTAATCTCAAACCGTAAAGTGAAGGGAATCTTTTACAGTATTGGAGAGGATACTTGTCCATGCTGTCTCAGTCTGAAAAGCAATTAATATCCGGCATTTTTATTAATACCCAAAAAAAAAAAAAAATTTAATAAATCTGCCCTCAAAGGCAAATTATTATTAAAAATGCCCTAACCGCCTCCTGCTGGGGCGGTCCAGAATTCATAGCAGACCGCCCAGCGGGGGGGGGGGGGGGGGGGGGGGGGGGGGCGGTCCACTATTTTTTTTTTTTTAGAGAGAATATATATCAAGATGCTGAATTATAACGCTAAAAATTTGAATTTTTTTTTTACATATTAGTTAGATTACTTCTTTTAAGCATATTTATACTAAAATACGCTAAATTACTTGAAATTATGTTAAATTATGTTAAATTACATTAAATTACGCTAAATTACGTTAAATTACGCTAAATTACATATGAATAGGGACGATATCTTCACTGAAAAGGCGAAAAACGACGACGAAACTTCAAACGGTCATAAAACAGCGCTCGAGTGTCCAATTTAAGCAAATGACCACTTTTCGGAAAGCTTGCGAAAATACGCATGCGTCCGTGACCACTACGTCATTTTTTGAAATTCAGAATTGCCAAAAAACTAAGGGAAGAGCCTCAAAACTTGAGTTGAAGTTTCCGATTAAGATTTTCATTTCTATTATTCAATCTAAGTAGCTCAGTAAATTAGTTACATAATGAACTTGTAGAATACCAATTTTTACTATTTTTGGAATTTTTTTACTATTTTTTATGATTCATGAAAGATGGCACAGAATCGGTCTACTTTAGCGTAATTTTGCGTAGTTTAGCGTAATTTACCGTATTTTAGCATAATTAGCGAAGTTATTGTTATTTAGCGTAATTTAATGTAATTTAGTGTAATTCAATATAATTTAACATAATTTCAAGTAATTTAGCGTATTTTAGTATAAATATGCTTAAAAGAAGTAATCTAACAAATATTTAAAAAAAAATCCGAATTTTTAGCGTTATAATTCAGCATCTTGATATTCATATTGTCTCTCTAAAAAAAAATAAAAAAAAATAGTGGACCGCCCACCAGTGGGGCGGTTAGGGCATTTTTAATAAATTTTTTGAATTGAGGGCAGATTTGATAATTTTTATTTTTTCGGGGATATTAATAAAAATATCGGAATTAATATCTAGTCTGGACTTTGTGTTTGAATGTATGTGCGGCAGAGATGTCAGTTGCACTTGAGCAATTAATCTTTTCCAGTGATGTAGATAACAGAAAATCTGGTTACTAGGAAGATAAATCTGAATTCGCATCCTCTGAGATATCTCAAAGTTTGAGTGTTTTTGGAAATCTCAACCGTTCAAATACGTTTGCACGAATCTCAAAACAAAAATAATACTGGCACCCTACGCTATCCCAAAACAGGCATGGAGATGTCGGTCACGCAAAAATTGAGATATCTCATAGGATACGCACTCGATAAATCTGACATGACAAAGGAAGTTTTTCTGTGATCTTTCATCATATAGCATACCGTGTGCTAATGAAGCAGAAAGTGTTTACTTTCTTTTCATAAAAAGAAAAGAAAATAAAATATGTAACACTAGGTGTTCATTCCGATTGAAATGAGTGTATATTTTAAAATTAATACAAAAAGTATTAGTATTAAAATGCTCCATTGTTTTTATGCTCCAATCATGCTTCATATTTTTATCTTTATTTTTTAAAGTTCAAATAATCGATCTGAATCATGATATCCATATTAAAATGTGTTTACATACCACTTTTTACATTTTTTTAGCATGTTTCTAAATAGTACAGGTTACAAAATCAGTGTGATTTTAGACAGTACAAAATATAAAAGATCTTCTTAAAGAGCAGTGATTTTGTATCTATAAGAAAAAACAATAATTTCTTTTTAGAAAATAATAAAATTTTGTCTCCAAGTACATTTTAATATAAAAATCATGTTTAACTTGTTCGGATCGATTGTTCGGACTTTAAAAACAGAGATAAGAGTATGAGTTATGATTGGAATACAAAAATAATATAATAAGACATGTTAATACTAAGAACCTGCCTTGGATGTAGTGGCAAAGACACATGACTCGCATGTAGGAGGTCATGGGTTCGAAACTCATAAACTGAGAAAATCTTCTGTAACATATACAGAAGTTTGAAAATGTTAGATGACTTGACTTCCAACTCATGATTTTAAGGCTGTGGTCCACAAAATGAAGGTGAAACCTCATTAATGGAAAGGGAAGGGAGGTGAACGACGTAATTTCACCTCGTCTCCACCCCGATTTGGGGGTGAAAGATTTCGCCAAAACTCAACGTAGCGTTCCTCTCCGCTCCTTCTCCATTTTCACCTCTTTTGAAGCAGGTGAACCGCCCAATCAGACGCGGTCTAATGAAATCTCCACTCTGCACAGTGAATTTCGCTTCCCCTCTCTCCGCGTACTCTCAACTGGAGCAGGCTCTACCTCATATTGTTATTCTCATACAATGGACACATCTAATCCTCTCTGAGTCACAAAAACAGAATGGAGCATTTGTCAAACAATTGATTAAGAAATGATATCTTTTTGTCCTCATTCCAATCCAATCTCCATCTCTTTAGCTTGCCATTAATAAGTAAAAAACATGTGAATCAGATCTACCTAACTGGATAGATGGGCCTCAACAGAATTGTACTACAGTACAGTACACCATCTAAACCTTTTTTTGCTTTTAAGCCCATTTTGAACTTAAATTATCTAATCAGTGGCCACTATCTGTCTATCTCCTTCCTGTTTGGTTAAAAAATAGGAAAAATTGGACCATGTAATGTTACATTTACTGCCTGAAAGCAATTGCTACTGGTGTTGTACCAAAAGGAAAAATAATTTTAAAAAAATACAAAAAGAAAAGGAGGGAACAGTGAATCTGAACCAAAAAGCAGCTTTTCTTTTGTCTGTAATCTAGCAAAAAAAAATAACAAAAAGAAAAAGAGGGAGCAGTGAATCTGAACTTAAAAAGCAACTTATCTATTCTATGTAATCCAGTAGATTTGTTGTTTTGGACTGAACTGCAGCATGGGCCTCTTGCTATAGTAACAAATGAATAGTTCGGATTCGGTACGGCGGAATCAAAAATTTGTGATTCAGATATAATTTAGATATAATTCGGAAATAATTCGGTACAACAAGGAAGCAAAAAAAAAATACTAAAAAAAAACCCAAAAAAAATTTTAAAAAAATTAATAGAAAAATTGTGTTTTTTTTTCGTGTTTTTATCGCGAATAATTTGTGATTCGCGTTTTATTCACGAATAAAATGTATTATATGTTTTTTTGCATTTTATTCGGAGTTCGGTTCGGAAACGTCAAAAAAACGAATAAAACGCGAATTATTCACAAATTTATCGTGTATATTGTTACTATGGAATATAGTACATTTATTTGAGTTGTTTTTTATTCTTTTTAATTGTACATATTGATCTCTTCTTTAATTTCGATCAGTCACAAATTTGAGATCGAAGAAACCGGAGAAACCGACTGTAATTATAAAAAATTACAGCACATTATGTACAAATTACAAAATTTAGTGAACAAAATTACAGGACGCCCCTCCATATATATTTTTTAAATCTTTGCAGATGCTGCGAAGTCGACCCTCCATATCAGTGCTCGACTATTTGTCCAATGACATGTTAGATTTAATGGGAACTAGTTGATATTAAACCAACGATTATATTATAAATCTGTTTAAAACGGTCTAATGGAAAAACCGAAGAAATCATATTGAAACAAAATCAAAGAAAATTCGAATGTATTTAAAAATAAAACTACAAAATACAAAATACAAAACTTGTTATTTTGATTTTTGACTGAAATATTATCATAGAGCGTATTCCCCCCTCGTATGTGTGTGAGAGAGATGCAACAATTATTGCACAAATTCATATCACCTAAGTGCTTCTTCGGCTGAATGGTGACTGTCATAGTCCGGTTGATTTAGTTCCCTGTTCGGTTTGTTTCAGTGCCTCCTCGGCAAAAGTGGTGACTGTCTTGGTCCGGTTGTTTCAGTTTCTGGTCCGGCCTGATTCAGTGTTGACACGGTTTAGTCACACTAGCTCTACTGCTATGTTTGCATATTAAGAGAAGAGAATGAACATGCCCATTGACTTGCTAATCTGGTGCGAACTGAACATTTCGCAACTACTGGTTTTACTTTTCCTCCTCTTTAATTTTAGCAGTTAGAGATATTACAAGTAGTTCAGTGTATAGGATACTATCTTTGTGTAATAAGAATACCTACGCTGGAACATGCTTATAATTTGCTCTGATGTTTAATGAAACGCTTAAGGGCTTACAACCAAAAAAAAATATAAAAACATGGGCCGAGAATAAATTTATTTATTTACATTATTCTACAATTGACAGCCGACAAGCACATTTATTTCATAAATCAGAGTATTGGATGTCTTTTAATTGTATGAAACAATTATTTTAAATTTATTAGTTTAGATCGAAGACTATTTTAACGTTCATTGAAAATTCCAAACCACGTGCTTTCATGGTGTCCTAATCACACGACAATAATTTATTAAATCAATATAAATAAATTTATAGATAGATTATTCGATCGTATGGATAGCTTAACAATTAAATTTTATGTAATTTGAATATCGCTGGTTGATACTTCAAGAATAATGAATTCAAGTCACTTGACCCAAAAATAAAATAAAAGGTGCATCAAAGTTTATCATTTTTTATAGGTATAATATGTAACCTATATAAATTGTGTTGATAATGTTGAATATTTAAGTGCATCTTTTTTAAATTACCAAATTAAATAATATTTATCCTCCGTTTTATGTTTTATACTTTCATGTTGTAGTTTTACTATCCAAATCATCTTATTTGTTTTTTTAGTGAGGCTATGTTAAATTGCATGGCGCGGATTAGTCCGTAATGTGGGTCAATATTTTTGTTTTCAAAATTTTAACGGTCGATCTGAACATTTCAGCATGATCTTCATATGAATATGTATTAGTAAACTAAATTTTACATTTTTTAAGATTCTTTTTACTATTTTTTTAGATAGGTAGAAAATTATTGTTTTTAAATGGTCCAGAATTTTCAGATCAAGTGATTTTCTACCCATCTAAAAAAATAGTAAACAAATTCTAAACAATATAAATTTTAGCTTACTAGTACATATTCATATGGAGACCATATTAAGCGGTTTGAATCGACTATTAGTATTTTCAAACCGAAAATTTGAATCTATAGCGTGGGTCCAATATCCACTATGCATAGTACCATAGCCTCCCACACTCTTTGTTTTTACAATTGATTTGATCAAATTCCTCACCCGAGTTTAAGGGCGGAAGACCTATAACCATACACGATAGACTGATCTATTTATACCTGAATGGCCCCATCCGCACATTTCACTGACATGCTGGTCCTTACATCTCCAATGTAAAGAAATAATTCCAAAGCAGACGAACTGGATGGGCAGATCCCCTAATGTAACTCAAAATTTGAGTTTAAATCAGGACCGTTCGATTCAAATTTGAGTCAATTCGGTCTGGGGTGGAATGGACGGGACACTTTAATTGTCGTGCCAAAGCAGATCAGACAGTCCGAATCTAAACTCAAATTTTGAGTTACTTTAGGAATCCAAATTTCGAACGGAATCGGGTTTGAAAGGTGTTCTTTCAAACCAATCGGTTGTCCTTAATCTAAGTTGTTCATTTGCCAGACCCATGACCCGATCTATGATGAACCCATCCAAGCAAGATTTCTGTTCCACTTGAGAGGATCCAAGGGCCTTTCTAACCTCCTCTCGTATGTCCCATCTGCGCTGATCAAGCTCATTTTGATAGTGAATTACGTAGAATTTTGGCTTAGGTTTTACCTTATTTTCTCACATTTATGTTTAATTATTATGTGAAAAAAGTTACTGTTGTCCTATTTTATGTTTTAGTGCAGGACCCATGTTTTGGGGCTATTCTACATCATTTGGAGCAAGAATCAGGTCGATCGGAAAAGCACAGCTCACAAACTAATGCTCTGGTACGGACCGTATCAGCTAATAAGGACCTACAGAGGTTCAATACGCATTAACTCCTGGAGCGCCAACTTCTGCACAGGGGGAGTACGGTCAGTATCAACCAATACGGACAGTACCCAAGGTGCTCTTTGGTGAATTCTTTGACAGCTGTATCCAGATCAGATAACTTAGACTCCACTCATCTCCAGGCGCCCCTTCACTCCTATAAAAGACCCCTGGACTGAACATAACAATCATCTTTGTATCTTTTAGTGTTCTTATTTCTTAAGTGAGAAGAAAGGAGTGTGTAGAGACTAAGTATGATGGTACTTCTTGTATAGTTGTATCTTTCTCTTATCTCTTTGTAAACATGCCGTTCAGCGGCTAAGTTTAGATTCTTAGGGTTGGAAGTAAACCTTGTTACTGATGATTATTGTTCTATGCAATTTTCTAATTACCTTGTTTGACTAATTTGCAAAACATACAATGATTGAATTTAGCGATTTTATTGTATGAGTGAGTTTGCAGGTTCAAGAACATTATAATTGAAAGATTAAAGTTGAAGAACCAATAGAATCAACAAGACTTTACAAAGATCAAGAATATAGATTGTAATATCAAATAAATAAGTAAAGTAAATTTGAGATTATTGATTTCAAGAACTATCCGTTCGGTATGGAAGCAAACCGTTCAATACATAATGTATTCATATGGTACCAGATGGATACGTATATGAAGTGCCAGTACAGAAGAATTATTCCGTCTGACTATCATTTGGAATGGAACATTCCGTTTTAAGTCAGAGGACTCCCCTTGGTGTTCCGTTCTGAACGAATACCATCTGTACTTGTACACTACTTGAGAAACACCGAATTGGGAAAAATACACTATCTGTTATGTACAGACCTAAACGTACTGAACGGAAAGGGTAAAGTTCAAAAAGGCGAAACCCTAACTGCAACACATTTGAACTATCCATTCAAATGAAAGTTTTACGGTCTGAACGGAATAATACAAATACCTAAATCTGGAGCTCTCTTTATAAATATAGTAAATACTCTCACTCCAGTTTCAAGCAAGCCGCTTCTAAATTTCAAATAACACTAATTATGTGTTCTGGAGAGCTTCCTTCTTTGAGAGAGCTAAAACTTCAAAACTCTATTGATAATCTCAAATTCACTTAACAAATTTTCTTTAGATTTAGTTAGAGTGTTGGTTCTTGTTCGATAGTGTGGAGATCTACTTTAGTGCTCCCTTGTCATCGTCGAGTGACTTCCCCGCTTGTAGGGCATTAAGGGGCTCACCGGCTCACGTCCTTGCATACATAGTTCTGTCTACTATATGCCAATGACCTTCCACATACCAATAGGTGTTAAGTCGTTGCATCATTGTGTGAGAAGGATAATGCATGTAAGTACTCCAAACACTTCGGCTAACGAGGCTTGGCAGCGGTTCAAAGGCTAGAGTTAGAACCCAATGGGCTCACTTGGCAGGATAGCGTAAATTGTGCATTTAAATTATATTAGGAATCACTTAGATTAAGTAAGGTCTTTGAAATATTTCAACTACGGGATAGTATAGGGAAATAATATAATTGCGTACCTCAGTCTTGGTAGCCCAAAAATTGATCGCAAGATCGAAAAACCTTTCAAATCGCATAAGCAAACACCTAGCATGCCTTGTGGGTAGTGACAGTGCCGCATGCGGGGTAGCTGTGACACAATCTAGACCGCATGCGATAGTAACAGTGCCGCATGCGACATAGAGAGACTTTAAAATTTTTACTTTGCATAATTAAGAAAGATAGAACCTGAACCCTAGAGCCTCTCTATTTACTGTTTAGCCTTAACCTTGATCGCAATTAGCGCCACCGCATCAAACTTTTAAAAACCTCTGATAACCTAGACTAGTGAAAATTATTTAAAAGTTAATACACTATCCATGTGGATCGACATCCTCATACTACACGGTAGGATCATGCACTTGTGATATAAACGTAAGTGAAAATTAGGGTTTATAAATCTTTAAAAGTAGTAGTTCACTTTGGACTCATCAAGCTCCTTGCACCGATTGAGACAAGACTTAACGAGATCTCTTGATTGGTAGGGTGATTGTTAGACGAAAGCGGCAATCACTAAATTAGATTAAAAACCCTCATACAACAACTGAAAACCAACATCAAATAAAGTAGAAACCAAAGCGGATTGAAGTAACAACGGTATGCCAAAACTCTAGGAATTCACACCTCTATCCTATTTATTTTATTTACTTTTAATTTTCGCCAATTATAAAGATAAAAAACAACTCTTAAATTTCAAATTTTGTCTAATCTTTTGAAAAATTGTGATTGAATCGCTCAAAATTTTAAATCTTATTTCCTGCGAACTGACACTCGATTATACTATTCAATAAAATTATGCACTTGTAATCAGACTCGATAGCAAATTGAGTTATAAATTTTAGTAATCTGAACACGATTTCAGCCGTCATGCGCGGACGCAATAGAAAAGAGAAAATGAATTAAACGTTTGGCGCACGGTAACATTTCTCCAACCGTCGTGACGTCACACGCAAAAATCCGAATCCACATTCTCTAAAGAAACTAGAATTTCGAGTTGAGATCCGGATCGTCCGATCTGTGAATCCAGTTAATCCGGTCTAAAGTGGAATGAACGAGCCAAAACAGATCGAATGGTCCGGATCCAAACACAAAATTTGAGTTACCTTAGGCGAAACGAATTCCAAAAATCCATGCTCAGACGCCCAATTTAGGAAGCAAAAAAATAAGCAGTTACTATTTTCAAGATGGTACTATTTTAGGTGGAAGATAATAAAATTTAAATTTAAATTTTTTGTTTTGATCAACGGTTTGAATCCAATTTGGATCCGATGCCCATCGGATTCAAAGTGAGTTTGATGGGATCGATGATCGTCCGATCTGTTTTAAGAGTCGCACCCGCTACTTTAGCATCTGCTTTACAATTCGTGCGCAAAATCTTAAAGTGGATCGGACGGTCCCTAAACTCATCGGACCCAAATTTAAGTCCGATGGGCATCGGACCCAAGCTGTTCTCCAAGGGTTTTTGTCTAGGATGGCGTGTTGCGCGCCATCTCTCGCTTATCTCTGTAAAAGGTGCAATTACCGTTTTGCCCCGCCGCACTTCTCCCCTTCCCACGCGATCTCGTCTCTCTCCAGTTTTCTCGGAGCCCCTTTCTCTTCCCGTAATTACTCAGGTCGTTCTGACACATACATCTTCATGCTTCACAATTAGGTTCGACAACTGAGGTTACCCATGAATTTGGATGCGAATTGTGGATGCGAATAGTTTGGATGCGAATTTGGATGCGAATAGTTTGGATTTAGAGCTTGATCGAGGTTTTATTGATTGAAGTTTTCGGCGTATTGTTTTGCGAGTCCTTTTCCAAAAGGTGAATTTTTCTTTTTCTTATTTTAAAGCGACATGGGTTTATTGCCACGTTATACACTGTCCCGAGCTTCTAGTATAATTGACATTTTTAAGAAGATGTCAACTCGAATGGCTGATTCTAGAAATTGGGTCATAGTTGCAAACTTGCAATTGTTTAGCCAATGAAACTGATCTGACCATTTTGCTCTTGTCAGACATTTTTTTATTTTCAGTACTTGAATCTATCCGAAGTAACATCAATTTCGCTTTAGTTTAGATGATGTCAAATCCTACCCAGGGGAGTGCCATCTCATCCAGTGGCTTCTCCAGTGGAGAAAAAAGACCTGATCACCTCCTTGTACTTGTTCATGGCATCTTAGCCAGGTATAGTTCTTGACATCTAAACGCATAATAGAAACTAACTAATATCTTTTTAATGCTCTTTTTGTTGTTGTTGTTGTTGTTGTTTAGTCCAAATGACTGGATATATGCTGAAGCAGAACTCAAGAGACGCCTTGGCTCCAATTTCTTGATTTATGGTACCGATTCAATTTACATTCTAATTGTTATTTGACAAGAATAGAACTTTGGATCTGTTGTTGTAATGGTTAAACTCGGCACTGGGGTTATTTAATCAGGGTTTAACAGTCTGATCAGGGTTAATGAAATATGAAATATGTGCAGGGGTGAGGGGAGGGAGGATTATTGAAGTCATAAAATAAATTCAACAGCTTAGGAGTAGGAGAATTGTGTTATATGTTAGTTTCTACTAATATTAGGATAGTATCATTTTCATGATTTGTTATTCTGCTTTAATTTTGTCAGTTAGCTCTTCAAATAGCTTCATCAAAACGTTTGAAGGGATAGATGTCGCGGGAAGGCGATTAGCAGCTGAAGTATGAAACCAATTTATATATATATTACTTTGCTATGTTTTATTTATTTTTCTATATTCTGATTGTTTTAGAAAGAGGATCAATTAACCTAAAAAGTAACAATAAATTTTATGTCTATTTTTTGGATGGATTTCAATGAATTTATAGCCAAATAAGATTACTAGATGATGTGCCCAATGTATTCCTATTTACTATTTTCTTCTTGTTTTTGTGTATAATCAGGTAGAAAATATAGTTGAAGAGAACTATGGCTTGACAAAAATATCTTTTCTTGCACACTCTCTTGGTGGCTTGTTCACAAGATACGCACTTGCGGTGCTCTATTCCTCAGATGATCTCATCATGGGCATAAATATCACTTCGCAAAACACAAAAACAGATGATTCAAAAGAAGTTACATCAAGGTCCGGCCTAATTGCGGGATTGGAGCCTATCAATTTCATTACCCTTGCAACACCACACCTTGGAGTTAGAGGGAATAAACAGGTAGGGATATATGTTTACCATGTGCCTGTACTGTAAGTAGCAGTTGTTGCACATATCTTCCCTCAGTCTCTTGTTTTCTTTTTTGCTTTTTCTCAGTTTGGAGTTAATTTTTTTTTTCGGATTGGGTATTTTGTTGGGTAAGAGCATACTATATTGTTACTGTTTCAATATTTTCAAATAATAACCCCAAGGCCTGAACAGTTTGGTATTGTACACATGTTTGTCAATTGTTTTCAATTTTCCACTGGCTGTTGTGATCTTTTTTCTTTTAAAATAACCAAATTGAGCAAAATGAAGCCAAGCGGATTTTATTCGGACTTTTATGCATGAAGTAGCTGAAAAGTCGGGGGGCAATGTAGTCATTATCTCCTGGGATCAACATCTTAGAGTTTTGAAAATTGGGTATTATTTGCATGTGCACCAAAATATTTTTGGGAATTAACTGAACATTCTGGTTGCATCATACACGAATGTAACACTTTTATGTTTACCTTATCTGTAATAGTGTACTGTTTGGTTTTACAGACTGCTTTTAAGAGACAACTAGTACCAGTTGCAAAATTTGTATTTGCAATTGACCCTTCATTTCTATGATATATTTGCAAATTTAACCAATCTTTACACATTCATGTAATAAAAAGGAATAGTTCATTACTGGCTGTTTGGTTTTAGTTCAAAGTAATCGAAAATTCAAACAAAGAAGTTTAATTTTTGGGTTTAGATTATGCATCTGTTTGAGCCAGTATGAAAACCTCAGGGCAATTAAGTCAATTTCTCTGTAAGCTTAACTTTCGTTTAACTGTCTGGTGTTATTTAGAAATAACCAAAAGATCCTTGAATTGATTACGATGATGGGGATTGTCATTTGTGCTATACAGAGGCGGATCCATGTATAGTGAATGGGGGTCAATTGACCCCCATTTATTTTCAATTTTTTGTACTTATGCATGATTTTCTATATAGTTTAGAGTAAAATGCTATGGTACTGTAAAATTGAACCCCATACGCAGCATGAAAATTTTATATGATTGACCCCCATAGCTTGAAAGCCTTGCTCCTCTCCTGGTGCTATACATATAAATTCCTTAACCTCGCTGCTTTAAATATCTTGAATTGTCAGCTTCCATTCCTACTTGGTTTAGAAATGTTGGAAAAACTGGCGGCTCCTTTGGCTCCTCTACTTGTTGGTCAAACTGGCCGTCAGCTGTTTCTGACAGACGGAAAACCCAGCAAGCGGCCTCTTCTTTTGCGCATGGCATCTGATAGTGAAGATAATGAATACATGTATGACTTATAAAGTATTTGGAGTGAGGCTATGGTACTATGCATAGCACGGATTGGTCCGTACTATGGATCAGTATCTTTGTTTTCAAAGTTCGTATAGTCGATATGAACCATTCAGCATGATCTCCATATGAAAATGTACTATCACACATTTGTAGAATATTTTTACTATTTTTTTAGATAAGTAGAAAATCACTTCTTTTGAATGGTCTAGGACTTTTAGATCAAGTGATTTTTCTACCTATCTAAAAAAATAGTAAAAAATTTATAAGAAATGTAAAATTTGATCAACACGTACATTTTCATATGGAGCTCATGTTGAACGGTTCAGATTGACTGTTTGGACTTAAAAACGGAGATATTGATCCATAGTACGGACCAATCCGTGCTATGCATAGTACCATAGCCTCACTCAAGTATTTGTTTTACATTGATTTTTGCTTAGCTGATCTTTGTCTTTTCATAATATGTAAAGAAAGAAGAAGAAAGAGGCAAAATCTCATAAAAAGCTAATTAACATTGTGGTACCCCTATAGAATGTGGTTCATAAAAAGCACCATTTTAGTGGTGTAATGCATCTTTTGGCTAGTAAGAAAAATATCATTCCTCAACAAAAGTTGAGGTAATCCTTACAAATAAATCGTAAGTAGACCAAAGAAGTGTGCTCATGAACTTTTGATTTTTTTTTTTTTAATTAGTACTTTCTTCTGTTTGTTTTAGTTTATTTACACTTTGTTTCCTTTTGCAGTTCTGCTCTTGCTGCTTTTAAGAATCGAGCAGTGTATGCAAATGTTTTATATGACCGTATCCTTTCCAACATTTGTGCTTTTTTCTATAAATTTCATGCAATGAAATTTAAATATTGAAAGAATTGTTTCAGATTTCAACTGTTACTTTATTTTATAATAAGAGGTTTCAACTGTTTAAACCACCTTTTAGCACCTGTTTTCTTAAGCTTAGGACCAGACATGGTTGGCTGGCGTACCTCTTGTATTAGAAGAGAGACAGAGCTTGTTAAGGTACGTGACTCACAAAATTTACTATTATTCATGTATCTGAAGGAGAGATTCCATAACATAAATAAGTTTGGTAAATCACCTCATATATATACATAAATTGCAGACGCTTAAAAAATATTAATTTTAACCCAAACTCTTACCATGACCCATTTTAATTACACCGCACGGACACTTAGTTGCTTATTAATGCATGTACAAGGAATAAAGAACAAGAAAGTAGGTTATAGGCATTCTTCGAGTTTAGATGTGCACTTATGAAATTTTAAATTATGAATTTTGTAAGAGCACGTATGACATTAGCAATTATTTTTTGACAGCCCTCAACACGGTGTTCAAAAATTACTATTATTCATGTATTTGAACTTTGAAGAAAGGAACATTCAATAAAATAAAAAAGTTTGGTAAATCACCTGATGTATAAATAAATTGTAGACGTTAAAAAATATTATTTCAACCCAAAATCTTACTATGTATGTTTTAAATACACTGCACGTACACTTAGTTGCTTATTAATGTTTGTACAAGAAAAACAACAAGAAAGTACGTTATAGGCATTCTTCGAGTGTAGATGTGCACTTAATAAAATTTTAAATTATGAATTTTATAAGAGCATGTATGAAATTAGCATTTATTTTTTTGACAGCCCTCGACACAGTGTTTGGATGGATATAAGCACATTGTAGGTGTGGAGCACCGCCCTGCGGTATCATCTGATGGGCCCCAGTTCCCTTCTGAGGCAGCCATGGCCAAGAAAGCTGCTCAGGAAGCACCAACTCCTCAAAACACTGATCAGTACCATCACATAATGGAAGGTATTAGAAGGAAACATAAGCATGTTTTACTTGAGATTTGGCAAATTAAACTCAAATATTCTAATAGATGCAAAGTTAACACAAACTTTAAGGTGATGGAAAGATATATACTCTCTAATGAGTTGCCTTTTTTCTTAAGCCCAAAGTGAACTAAAATCAAGCCCTGCAATATTAATATTTCTGGGCATGAGTGGAACTAGAAAATTGAGATTGGGGGCTGAAAAATCTAATGTAGTGTAATTTCATTTGTAAGGGGGTTGAAAAGTATTGATACATACAAAAATTACAAAATTTAATGGACAAAATTACAAATTAATATTTCTGGGTTCGAGTTGCAAAAATTGGCTTCACCTTGCATAAAGAAATTTTACTGTCACTGTTTCAGACTTTCAGTTACTGAAGTCCAATCCTCATTTTATGGCAAATTTCATGCTGTGGTTCTTAGTTCTAGTTTTACTGTTTAGTGTTTATAAGTTTATATCATTGAGATTCAAGGAGCTAACACTTTATGAATGTAAATAGAGGAGATGATACGGGGTTTGCAAAGAGTTAGCTGGAAAAAAGTGGATGTCAGCTTTCATGCCGCACAGTGGCCGTTCTTGGCACACAACAACATCCATGTATATGCATTACTTTTCTATCTTTTGTTTATGCTTTTAACCACTCAGTATTGGGTTTGCCCTTAAAAGAGGAAAACTATCAACTCCAAAAATATTCCTATTAGTTAGCTACGTAGCTGTGTAGGTTACAAAGTTATCCTGTCATTCTTGTTAGTTGCATCCACTTAGCCTCTTGAATATTTTTTTCTTTTCTTTTTTTGTTATGTTTTCTTATTTATGTAATAGCCCCTGACAGTACACTATATTTGGACAAGGAGGTAGCATTGTGAGTGTCGGATTAATTAAATGACCAAAGTACCCTACACATGTCAACACATGGGTTTGTTTGAATGCCTGGTTATCTTTAACATTCACATTTATTTATATTTTACTTTAAGCTAAGTTATCATTTTAATTAGGTGAAATCTGAGTGGCTGCACAACGCAGGCGCCAGCATAATTTCTCATGTGGCAGATAGCATAAAGCAGCACGAATATCGTACATCCATTTTTGCTCATCTATAACCTTCTGCAATCCATAAAGTCATATGGTTTATGGGATTATTATTGTGTCACTTGAGGTATTAAAATAAAAATATTATTTTTCTTTACAAAATTTCCTACAATGGAGAGTTTAGTTTTGCTAGATTTGGTACCATATCTAGGATTAGCTGGTACCTCGTACCTTACTGTTCCCGGCTTGAAAATGTAACAGACCTCTTTTTCTGATCTGTGGAAATCTAATATCTGTTTATTTTAATCGTACTTTTGAATTTATATTTTATGCCTATTTTTCAGGTATTCTGAAAGCTTCCCCATTCAAAACATAAATTTTAATATGCTGACACGAGACCATGCAAGGACCACAACCGTGTTTGTTTATATTTTCCCTTAAGTTGGGAAGAAGGTTTGTATAATAGGTTAAGTTTACAAAATATAAATAATAAAATATTTGTAAATAGATACCTTAACAATCAATGAAAGGCAATGGTACGTAGAAATAGGGCCATACCAAATAGCGGCAGATATCTGTTCATTTCATGAGAATTTACTTATTAATGCTGTATATTGTTCCATGTGGGATCTATCAAGTAAAACTAGTAAAAATGTGGCAATTTTATATGTTTGTTTATTTAAAAAATAACCTTTTTTTTGCTTTTGTTCTGATTTTGATGAGAAATGTGCTTGCATGTATTGGTTTTAGGTATTGTATTGCTACCCAATTTTATACAGGTAGAAAATTTGTACCAGCAAGTAATGGACCTTGCGAAGACATTAGTGTATGTTTTGGGATTATGTTGGCTAAGGTGTCATGTTTGCATTGCGGACATTAGTTTAATCGCGCACCTTGTTTTGGGAGGATTACCTAATTTGGGCATTGCAGCGCTGGTACCAGCTTTATACCATTACTGCTCAAAATGGCATGTCATAAAGACCCTTTGTTTGAGACCATTTAGTTTGCTCGGCTGCTGAGTTTATATAATTGATACTGAAACAGCAAAGAGAAGTAGGTAGGAGCTGTGAAGGACATTTTTAGTCATTTGTGCTTGACTTAACCGTAGGAATTCGAAAAATGTCAGGTGTTTTTTTTATGAAGAACCTGACATTGCTGGGTTTATGTTGCAAGAAATACAGATGCCAGGACTCCCTTGCAAAAGCAGCAAAAATATTGGGTTATTTCGCATAAATTTAACTGTTCTCTTTTGTGGTCAGAACATATTAACTGGACACGGTTATGGGGAGAGGATGTGAATCAAACAATGGGTTAGGGGAAGCCTGTGAGGAGGTGTAATCAAACAATGGGTTAGGGGAATCAAACGATGAATTTATTTGCCTAGTTACATGAGTAACATGTCATGCCTGATTTTGTCAGAATTTTTCGGCCAATAATTCTATCATGTCGAGTAGAAATTCTAACACAAAAAACCTATGAAAACACGTGTTATTAGATCTGAATGGACTATTTATTCTTTTTGTGCACAAAAAGTGAGCTCAAGGCCATGGATTTCCATGTAGAGTTAAGCAACTGGTACCAGGAAGAACAGGTTTCCAGAACAAAGTGGTGGAAAATTACACCGAGGCCCCTACAAGAACCCTAAATACCGAGAGAAAAACAAAGGATGTCAGCATATTAGCCAGTTAGAAAAAAGGTCAGGATTCAGGATTTCCTAAACCATATCTGACCTTGGTTCTTTTGATTTTCCTTTAATTTTTTTTTCTGCTTTAAGAGCCCGTAGGCATGGTATTTGATAGTAAATATAGATTCATTTTTTTACAGTATAGATAACATTTTTTGACTCTTCTAGTAATCGGGTTGGCTTTGCAATACCTATTTGTCGACTTTCTATTTTCCCGGGTGATGAACAGCCTTAAAAACTAATTATAGATCTAACAAAATGGACCAACAATATGAAACTTCAAAAGAAGCAGAGATTCCTTTTGAGGATGCAAAAATAGCTAACTGTTTATTGCTAATAGCTAGAATAGTGAAATTTTAGAATAGTAAATGAGAATAGAGAAAAAATAGTGATTTTCAGATTAGTGTGAAAATGGTGCTATTCGGATTAGTAAAAATGTTGTTTGGATTGTATATGTGGAATAGTGAATAGCTGTAACCAATAAAAAATAGTGTTAACAAGGTGTTAATTAAGATGAAAGATAAGCAAGTGGGATCTCAAATGAATTGTTACGACATGGAGATGGCGGAAAGTGGTATCAAATTTGTCATTTCGGATTGTGTTGGCGGAAATCTAAAAATGAAACATTTTTTCTCTCATCTCACATTTTCGAATAGTAGCTATTCCAACATTTACAAGGAATAGAGAATAGCAGCTATTTTGAATAGCAAAAATATTGTTTGGATGCACATTGCTATTCCGAATAGCTTCTATTCTAGAATAGCCTCTATTCTTGCTATTCTTGTGTCATCCAAACATAGCCTCATTGCTAGAAAGACGAAATAGCGTTTCAAACCGGCGAAACGCTATTAATGACAACGTCTCATCATATTAAAAGTTTTAAAATTGAATTTCACTAATATTTTTAAACACTTGTTGATTGAAAAAATATTTACATCTCATTAGTCTTACAATTTACCGCTCATTGATTAAAAAAAAAATTACAATCCAGAGTTGAACTTAGAACTGTTTATTAACATACAATCGTACAAGAGCCGGTAGGATTTCTATTTAGGAATAGTCAAACATATATAGTTGGCATTAGAACCTAGAGAGAAAAAAACAATGAAGATCATGTGCATTGAAAGAGACACAAATGCAACTTGAACAATTAATTAATGAATGAATTGCATTTTCAGGTTCAGTGGGCTCAAAATTCTAAGCCAAACAAAAAGTTAATTTCATAAAATTGAGAGAATGTTAAAGAATTAAGAGGAATGGTAACAATCCTCCGACATATTTCATTTGGTGTAGATGGATACATACATGCCAATGAAAAATAAATGAAATCTAAACAATGCTATTTTAAGTTAGAGAGAGAACACTAACTTAAAAAAGATGACGACAATTTTAAGTTCGGATTTAAAATTTAAAATTTGTGAATACAGAGGATACGGACACCGAGTGGTCAATTATGAAGTCAAAGTTCCATAAGAACAAGGTAGATATTAAAAACAAATGATTAACGCTGCTATATATTCGGCTTGATTAAGTCGGTGGAATCTTCTCTCTCCCCTATCTTTATTCTCCGATATTCTACAAACTTTGTCTAGGATCTTTCGTGACGACGAACATGAAGAGGTTTGTGTAGTGAATAACTATTTAAAGAAGGAACGGGTAGACGAAATTCCGCGTCGCGCTAAATTCCCGTAATTTCCACATAAGATCGGTAGTGCAATAAGAGAGAGAAATCGTCGGTGGTCCACACTCTCCTGTGGGGCCCGTACCGACACTGTACCTCAGGCAAGCGCAAACTGCGCAAGGCCGCCAGCCCGAATACTCTTCACTAACGCACCATTTGAGTTTAGCTATAGTCCGTTCGATCAGAATCTGGGCTCCTAATATTCGTGCGGATGTAAATCAGACGGTTAATATATAAACAAAAAATTTGTGTAAACTCAGAGTATTCGTACTCAGTTTCTCCTTTCTAATTGTCTGTGAAATATTTGTCTGGTAGGAAATATGACGTATGTAGCCCTGTAAATCATATTAATTGCGAAAACTTCATGCGGATTAGTATTTTGAGGGATGCTTCTATGCACCTAAGGACCTATTTGTAAAATGAACATATTTTCATTTTAAAATTTCAAACAGTCGATCCGACCGTTCAACATTATCTCCATATTAAAATGTACTTGGAGGTCAAATTTTACATTTTTTTGAATTTTTTAACTATTTATTAAGTATTTTACAAAACTAGTCAAATTCAGACCATTGAATTTTGTACCCATCTTAATAAATAGTAAAAAAATTCAAAAAAATGTAAAATTTGACCTCCAAGTACATTTTAATATGGAGATAATGTTGAACGGTCGGATCGACTGTTTGAACTTTGAAAATGAAAATATGTTCATTTTACAAATAGGTCCTTAGGTGCATAGAAGAATTTGCCTAGTATTTTTTATGTTTTAAACATTTATATCTCTCTTTGGGTATATCAGCAGGAATATATTTTTCCAAAGTAGCAATCTCATCACTGTAAACAAAATAAGTCCAATATTGAATATATTTGGATGTATTCTACAACCATTTTAATAGCCGTATGCTTTATTTTGCGAACAAGACAAGAAAAAAAAAATATGATTGCAAAATAATTTTAAATTAGCTGAAGCATAGAGAAACTTTGACCCTAACATATCTTATTTTTCTAAATAAGACAAGAAATGACATAACTTCTAATTGTCATATTTTCCAACAATCCTGATGAAAAGAATGGATTCTTTTGTCCTTCAAAATACAGTGTTCATCTTAGCAATGGGGAATTTATTTATACAATAGTCTGGCGTTGCTACATTTTTGCATGCATATACTTCAATAAATACTCAATTTAAATTTAGAAAAAAAGGACATTTCAAAATTTTGCAACTTATCCCGACATTTTTATTAATATCCAAAGTTTAATAGAAATTAATATTTATGCTCAGAATTATGGGGTTTCGCCAAAAATACCCAAACCGGCCATAAAATGGCCGGCTTACTTTTTTTTTTTTTTTAGAGACACTATAAAGAGCAAGATAATGAAATCTAACACTGAAAATTTGAATTTTAGATTAATTTTTTTGATATATAATTAGCATATTTATACTAAAATATGCTAAATTACTTGAAATTATGTTGAATTACACTATATTAAATTAAATAACATTACGCTAAAATGCAGTAAATTACGCTAATTACATATGAATAGGGACGATATCTTCACTAAAAAGGCGAAAAACGACGACGAAACTTCAAACGGTCATAAAACGGCGCTCGAGTGTCCGATTTCAGCGAATGACCACTTTTCAGAAAGTTTGCGAAAAGACGCATGCGTTCGTGCTAGCTACGCCGGATTTCAAAATTCAGAATTGCCAAAAACTAAGAGAAGAGCCTCAAAACTTGAGTTGAAGTTTCTGATTAAGATTTTCATTTCTATTATTCAATCTAAGTAGCTCAGTAAATTAGTTACATAATGAACTTGTAGAATACCAATTTTTTTACTATTTTTTATGATTCATGAAAGATGACACAAAATCGGTCTACTTTAGCGTAATTTTGCGTAGTTTAGCGTAATTTACCGTATTTCAACATAATTAGCGAAGTTATTGTAATTTAGCGTAATTTAACGTAATTTAGTGTAATTCAACATAATTTATTGTAATATAGTGTAATTCAACATAATTTCAAGTAATCTAGTGTATTTTAGTATAAATATGTTAATTATAAATCAAAATAAGTAATCTAACAAATAATTTAAACAAAAAATTCAAATTTTCCGTGTTAGATTTCATAATTTTGCTCTTCATAGTGTCTCTAATAATAATAAAAAAAAAAGTAAACCGGTCATAAAATGACCGTTTTGGACATTTTTAGCGAAAGTTGAAAATTGTGAGCATAAATATTAATTTCTAATAACTTTGGATATTAATAAAATGTCGGCAACTTATCTGACAGGGAAGAAAAGATTCGCCGAATTTATCCAAAAATTGACCTTCTGAGTCTCTGACGACTAAAACTTGGGAGATTTTCCTGTATCTCCACTTGCAGGAAATCCAGCGCACCCGTCCAGCGACTCCATATCCCCTTAGGTAACAGAATATTTTTTGTGAAGATCTAGACCGTCCGATCACAATCCGGGCCAATCCGGTCCGAGGTGGATTCTGATCGGACGGTGCGATATCTAAACATAAATATTTTGTTACCTCAGGTGAAATGAATTCCCAGCTTCACCTCCTACAAACAAAACGGGGATAGCAGATTAAAAAAAGAAAAAAAAGCAAAGAACTGTGAAAAGAGAAAGCGCACAACTACAATCCCTCTCCGCGATCTTCTCTCTCTAGGGTTTCAACCTCTCTTTTCTCTGTATGGATGCCGGAGGTGCACCGCCTGATGCGGAGATGTCGGAGGCGGCGGCGGCGGCGCCTTCCGCTCAGCCGCCGCAGCAACCTCCTGCGGCGGTGCCGGGAATAGAGAGCAACATTCAGGCGATACTCAGCCATGGTGGAAGATTCATTCAATACAACATCTTTGGCAACATATTTGAGGTTTCCGCCAAGTATCGACCTCCTATTCTCCCCATCGGGAAAGGCGCTTATGGAATTGTTTGGTACTATTTCTCTCTTCTCTGTCGCTTTTTTCACTCTGTATATTTTGGATCAGTGGTTGTTTCGATTTTTTTTTTTTTTTGAATTAGATTAGTTATTCATGGGGAAGGAGATATATTTTGTTGGTTTGCTTCCATTTTGGTGTAATTATCGTATTTTATATGTTATCCCTCATTAGATCCTTTGTGATTTCCTTTTTCTCTGCAACGAATTTAGGATTGATTCAGTTCATCTCCAGAGGGGAAATGGATCTATTGTTTCCTTAAAAGCTAGAGACAAAGTTAGTTATCTTAGCTATTATGATTTTTAATGTATCTGCATCTTTGATTAAGATTTGACTAAGATAGCTGTTTTATAAAATGTGTAACTTTTAGTACTTTTCTCTACTAATTACAACCTCTTTATGATGGTCTGGTATTTGTTTGTTGTGGTTCTTGACTACTCGCTAAGGTTAAAAATGGAAAAGTTAGTTACTGAAATGTCAAATTCAGTTCTTTAGCCATTCTACTCCACATTTAATATTGTTTCTATACCATCTGAATCTTAAAGTTAATTGAATAATGAAAATAACAACTTTGTATTGCTTATGATTCTCTGTTATTTGTAGACTATTATAAATCTCTGATTCTATATGTTTGACTCATTCTTGACTTTCAACTTAGGCTAGAATATGCATTTACTTGTTATTTTAAGGTCACATCAGACTGACTCTTAACTGCAGTATTAATTTAAAGTCTGTTAATTTATTCTTTGTTTGAGGTTAAACTAGAGTAGTGTTTATTTGACCACTTCTTATAATGACCTCATCTCTGGAATTCAATTATACATTTTGCTTATCATAATTAAAAGCCATTCCTTTCAGGTGATAGATCATTTTGAACTATTTGTACTTATTTCTTATGTACCCTTTATGGAGGCTTTGAATTATTACCTGCATTCTGCTTCTGCCTTAACACTTTTTTATTTCGTGGAATTGGTTCAAATTAAATTGTGATCAGCTCGGCTTTAAACTCAGAGACGGGAGAGCAAGTTGCCATTAAAAAAATAGCAAATGCATTTGACAACAAGATCGATGCCAAGAGAACTCTTCGCGAAATTAAGCTCCTCCGCCACATGGACCATGAAAATGTTAGCTCTCTATCTCTCTCTCTCTCTGCCTCCCCCCTCTTACCCCTCATACTTGCTCAAACTTTCATATTGTGTAGTACCCAGGGGCGGATCCAGGATTTTGATCAGGGGTAGGCACAAAATATTAACAATAGTATAATTTTTTTTCTCCTGACGAATTGGAGCGAAGTAGTGGATAGGATCTAAAAAAGTCACGGCACAACACAATTCTATCATGACACGTGTACTGGTTATGTACCGTGACCATCCACGTGACGTGACTATCTTTTGAAAATTTGACACGACAAGGCACGTCACGCAAAAGATTTAGTCACGGCACGACACATGGTCACGTGTAATTAGGACCGTTAGATCTTGATCGAATGGTGAATCTCAAATAAACTAACCTAAATTATGAAAAAAAATAGTTAAACGTGACCAAACGTGACCGATCACGTTTGGACATGTCACGTGTGGTCATGACATGATTAACATGTTGTGACCATCCTTCCAAATTTGGTCACAGCACGACACGACATGTGATCCAAGTTACAGCGTGACTAGTCATGACACGGTACGTATTTATATCCTGGATAGCGGACCTCATTTTCTCCTAACAAATCAACAATTCTTCTAAGTGGAGTAGTGAAACAGACTGTGTTTTTTTTTTTTCTTTCTTTCTTTTACGTGAACCAGTCTGGGCCGACTTTCTTTTCCGCATACTTTTTTTCTACTGGACCATGAATTAAATCCAGGGGTAGACACTACATCCATTCAGGGGGTAGGCACAAGTATAAAATATCACTGGATCTAATTTTTTTTTTGAATCTAGGGGTAGGCACTTGCCTACCCCTGACCCTTCTTGGGTCCGCCACTGGTAGTACCACTGTTTGGTTACCGTTATGTAATTGCTAGGAGATCCTATTTTTATCATGCCAATAACTTCAAAATTCAAGTATGTGTCATTTGTAAAGAACTCAAACAATGGTCAGTCCTATTACTTAAGCCTAATATCAGAGCCCTATTAATAATAAATGGATTAAGAATGATATTGTGAAAAGAAAATAGCTGTTCATTGTTACTTTTCATTTTACTCTTTACTTTGAATGTTGCATCAAATAAGACGCTAAATAGTACATTGTTACTTTTGAAGGATTATTCGTCATTATCTAATAGTTGTTCGTACTGATAATTGTACGTTGTTATTTTTATAAAGAATTACATTGTCATTATCTAATAGTTATTCGTATTGTTAGTTGATAATACTGGTGGTATTAAAATTAAATAAATCAGAATGCACCTTTTCTTTTCTTTTTTGAAAAAAGAAATCTCATTCAACAATAGTTTTTTCTTTCTTTTCGAATCCTAGGCAGTTTCTTAGTAAGAAAGAGCCTTTCCTTGGACAGTTTGTTTCTTGACTTCTTATTTGTCAGAGCTTAGTTAAAACTGTGGAACCATTTATCCTCCTAAAATGAGATATTTAGAAGTCTACTAAAAGGCATGCACATGTGAAGCTTGATAGCTGTTGAGTTCAAAACCAAGAATTTGTCATGCAAGATTGATCAAAACACCTTTTTATATAATATTTTGCTGTTTAAAATTTTCCTAATATTTCTGGTGATTTTTTTGCAGATTGTTGCAATAAGAGATATAATACCACCACCTGTGCGAGCAACATTTAATGATGTGTACATTGCATACGAGTTAATGGATACTGATCTCCATCAAATCATTCGCTCTAATCAAGCTTTATCAGAAGAGCACTGCCAGGTGTCACTTTTGACTCCTAATTTTTGTTATGATTGAATTATTTTGTTCTTTTGCAATAACTGTTTCTACTATTCAGTCATCTAGCCAGTTAAATTAGGGAAACCAAATAAGTTGTTCTAATAGGTGGAAATAGCTTTCTTGAGAAGGCTGTCTCAATTTACTGTAGGTTCTTCATGTTCTATTTGCAATGAGCAACCAGAACTGTCGAGATATTCATGGCCCATTCTGGACTGTTAACATAGCCTCTATATACTTAAAGAGTGAGGCTATGGTGCTATGCATAGCACAGATGGCTAGTGTACTACGGCTCAATATGATACTTTTTAAAATCTTAATGGTCGATCCGAACCGTTCAATGTGATAACCATATGAATATGTACTTGCAAACTAAATTTTATATTTTTTCGAATTTTTTTACTATTTTTTAAGATAGGTAGAATTTTGATGGTCCAGAATTTTCAGAAAACACTGATTTTTCTACCTATCTAAAAAAATAGTAAAAAAATTCAAAAAAATATAAAATTTAGTTTGCAAGTACATATTCATATGGATATCACATTGAACGGTTCGGATCGACCGTTAGGATTTTAAAAAGTATCATATTGAGCCGTAGTACACTAGCCATTGGTGCTATGCATAGCACCATAGCCTCACTCATACTTAAACTATGTTAACTTTTTTACCAATATATTTTTTTCATTATAAACTCAACTACTACCATGCAACACAAATTTTATATTCTTGGTTTTGTTTAGGGAAATTACTATCAATAGACCTTATCAGAGTTAATATGAAATCGTCAGGGTGTTTAGTCATGTATTGTTTGAGTTTCCGTGTTTTTAATGGATATTCTTTCACAATTATTTAAAACATGGGGAATTGGAGTACACAATCTGACAAAAAATCTGGTGTTGATTATGCTATGCAGTATTTTCTTTACCAAATCCTTAGAGGCTTAAAGTACATTCACTCAGCGAGTGTGCTCCACCGGGATCTAAAGCCCAGCAACCTCTTGTTGAATGCTAACTGTGACCTTAAAATCTGCGATTTTGGACTTGCACGTACAACTTCAGAGACAGATTTCATGACTGAGTACGTGGTCACTAGGTGGTACAGAGCTCCTGAATTGCTGCTCAATTCATCAGAGTATACAGCTGCTATTGATGTGTGGTCTGTGGGGTGCATTTTTATGGAGCTTATGGATAGAAAACCACTTTTCCCTGGCCGGGACCATGTACACCAGCTAAGATTGCTCATGGAGGTCAGTACAAATTCTTTCTTCTTCTTTTTGTTTTTATCTGTGCCCATGTGAAATGTGGAAATCACTAAATGTCATGAAGGATCCATAAAAGCAGCCACCTTTTTGTTTTTAGTACAGTAGAAATTTTTGATCTGATGTACTATTTTGATTTTTATAACACACCTGTTCGATAGTAGGGGGCTCTGTTTGTTTGGTATATTTATCAGGTCTTCTTTATTCAATTTTTTGTTTACTTGTTTTGTTAAGAATTCCTGAGGATCCAGAAGAAAAGTATACCAAATAACACGAGCCTTAACCAGAGACTCAATTTTAGTAAGAATGTTGAACTTGAAATTTAGTTGCATACTTGCTTTCCACTTCAGAAAAGAAAAGCTTGAGACCCAGTAGATAACCAGCAAGTATTGGTTTTGTACAATCTGGAATCTATTGGCACAAGACAATTGCTGTATGACACCGAAATATATGCTGGTCATCCCTGACTAAAAAAAATAATTACAAGTATTCATCTAGGCTCATAATATTACCTTTATGTACTAACTGGTATGATATCAGTACGTTATAAAATCGAGCCCTAAAGTTTCTGAGAGAGCTTGTTTGTTGATCAACGCATGCATTCTAACTTGTTTGCTCTTGATTTTTGAGTACGACAGCTGATTGGCACCCCAAATGAAGCGGATTTGGATTTTGTGAATGAAAATGCAAGGAGGTACATACGTCAGCTTCCTAGATATGTGCGCCAGTCGTTAATTGAGAAATTTCCTCATGTTCATCCCTCAGCCATTGATCTTGTTGAGAAGATGCTTAGCTTTGACCCTAGAAAGAGAATCACAGGTGTGCTATTGTCTTTTTCTTTCTTTGAGTATTATTTTTGTGCGGGTCTTTGCTTTTTAGTCTTAATTGTTGGGAATACTTGGCCTACTTTTTTTGTTGTTGTTGTAATTATTCACTGAGGATGGTGTGTTATGATTAGTTTATTTAGTTTATACCCCTATATGCCAACTCGGTAGTTCCAAGTAATGGGTCTAGTACAACACATGTCGGGTAGGCATATTTTTAGGAACTAAACTGCATCAGGTCCAACCCTGTTCATTCGCCTGTCAAGAATTATGGCACCAACTGACCCATTTGATCTGTCAGTTCAGCTGAACCATTGATTTACCTCTAAGAGTTATCAGATCGCTTTCTTTTGAATTCATTTTGGACCTTTTTTCATAATTAATGATAAATATTAGGGTAGTACAAAGCACAGAACTTTAGTTCAAAAAAACATTTTAACTAAATGCAAATGAGTCTGGCTAATCCAACCCACTAGCAGTCTGAAAAACCTTTTCAACTCAAACATACTTATAACCACATGCTTTGGCCTTAAATACAACTCGTCACCAGTTTCAAGGCCAAAAATGGTATAAAGTATGAGCAGTTCTCGTTATTACTGATTGAATTTGGTACAGTTGAGGAGGCGCTTGCACACCCGTATCTGTCATCACTGCATGACATCAGCGATGAGCCAGTGTGCATGAACCCCTTCCATTTTGATTTTGAACAGCACAACCTTTCTGAAGACCAAATGAAGGACCTCATCCATCAGGAGGCCTTGGCTTTTAACCCTGAATACCTATGAGATGATGACCAAATAAATGACAGGTATTGAAGCATTTTCATTAGCCACTTACTGGACTTCTCTGTAACCCTACTTATGTGGTGTACATAATTGCTTTTTTACCTTTTCAATTTGGATATTTATTTGATGTAGATCGGTTAACTGTGTGATTATCCCGAAGGGGAGTCTGATATTGGTATCATGTTATCATTTCAATTATTTTGGTCTTTCTTGGTGGATTTGTCTGAAGGATTGTACCTCTGAAGCATTGCTTATGTGAAAATCTCTCCATTTAATTATAATTCTTAGTAGTATTCAAATTGAGGTGCAAGTGTGCATGAACTTTCTGAGGCCTACAAGCACTTGAGATAATTGAACCCCAAGTATTTTTGGACCTGTAACTTGATATGTTTGACTAAGCATAGTTCACTAATATATTATTTTTTAATATTATTGGATGTTTTTAGATCTCACAAAAGTGGTCTTGTTCCTAAATAAGTACATTATATTTTAACTTTCGTTGATTAGCAATATTCCTTTATTTTATTTTTAAATGAGGCTACGTTACTATGCAAAGTGTAGATCCGTTTGTAATATGGATCCATTTCTCTGTATCTAAAGTTCAAATAACCGATTTGGACCGTTCAGCATAATCTTCATATGAAAATGTTACATTTTTTAGAATTTTTGTACTATTTTTTAAATAGGTAGAAAATCATTACTTTCGGATGATTCAAAATCTTTAGATCATGTGATTTTCTACCATAATTAAAAAAATATATATTTCGTCTTCAAAGTATATTTATATGAAGATCATGTTGAGCGGATCAAATGTTTAAATTTTGTAAATGAAGATATGGATCCATAGCATATATCATTCTACGCTTTGTAAAGTACCGTGGCCTCACTCTTTATTTTTATAGATCATATAAACAAAGTACCAGAATAAAAGAGGAGAACTAATCATGATACAATGTTCATAAAAAATTTTAAGAGGTTAGAAAGATTAATATCAGTGGATTTGTATTTTTTTTTTTGCAATATCATTTAATATTTACTTCAGAAATCCCCGTAACATCAGTAATTACTAAGTAGAAACCATGTTGACCTGACAAACGATGTGACCAAACACAAAATAACCAATCTCTAATTGACACATCACATCTCCTTTCATCTTATTAATGAGGATCTTTACATGTAATTAATTTATATATTGTGAATATTTCTTTTTCTCTTTCATCTCTCTCTTCACCTTCCATTTCAGAACTAATAAAAAAAAATAACTTTCTGAATTGTTTCTCTGTATCTCTCAACGGCGTGGAGCTTTTCTACAGTTTAAAATAAATACAATAACATAAACATCAATTTTATCGTATTTACATATTATAGTTTACAAAAAGCTCATTGTAGTTATAGCGGGTTGAATTTAATATGCTTATCTTACTTTGTTAATTTTAGGTACTTGCAATTAGTATTTGTAGAAATTAGAACCATATTTCGAACTTTGTTCTAAAATAAAAGTACTCATTGAAGAAAGACTTTAATTTTCAAATTTAAGACAAATACTAATAAATAAAATATAATATAAAAAATATAAATTTTTTAATAGATGATCGGACAATAAACAATTAATTTTATATATTGAATTAGGTAATAAATAATTATATATAAAAATTAAAATAATTGTCATACCATTAAATAATTAGATATACCTTACATAAGAATTGATCAGCCCTCATGTGGGCAAAGAATTTGGTTCCGAAAACAAAATATAAGAACCCTGGTGTTGAATGAGAGCTGATTGTGCAATTATGCATGCCAGTACAAGTCCTATCCTGGTGCCATGATACTGGACCTGTTCGGCAACATGAAAATTTTGTGGATAGAAATTTTTAATATGGAAATGAGAATTTTAATTTGTCAAAACCAAAGTCATTTAATCCATGGAAAATTTTAGAATATAGGTGTTCGCCAAATGTATGGAAAATTTATTAGGATGTTGATTTTTTTCTTTTTATAGAAGATATAATACTAAAACTAAACTATTTAAGTGTATTGATACTAATCATTATGATCAATATAATTGTATATATGAGATTCTCAAAAAAAAAATTAAATGAGTGAATTGATTATACACTGCAAAGTGATATCAAAGTAAACTAACTACATACTGCAAAGTAATAAATGAGTGAACTGATTACACACTGAAAAGTAATTGGATTAAGAAGGAAGACAAAATACCTTTGGTATTGAAAAATTAGAATTTTAAACTTGCCTAACTAGGGGTGAAAACGGAGCGAATACGGAGCGGATAGTGGTAAAACCATATCCATAATCCTTTTTAATTTTTCGGATACGGATACAGATCGGATATCAGCCGAATACAAATATGGATACTGATCGGATCGGATATTTATTAAAATAATATTAAAAAATATCAAAGTTTATAATATTTATCCAATTTTAATGGTGAATAACAATATTTTACATAATATATATTAAAATATATGATATATATCTACTATTCGGATACAGATAATTAAAATGTAAAACCATATCAGTATCCATATCCACACGGATATTCGGATATCAGATATCCACATCTAATTTTTCGAATACGGATCGAATAAGAATTGGATATTATCCATACTGTTTAAACATATGTAATTTAGAATGTAAGGAATACTAAGTTAATTCTTTTCTATTTGAATTTCGAGGACAAAATATTTTAAGGGGGAAGAATGTAACACTATGCAAAATAAGAAACTAATATAAAGTACGAAACACTTGAATGTAATTTTCGATAAAATAAGTAACATTTAACAGGCAAATAATACTTTTTTGAATAGATGAACGAGATCATTAAGTTACTTGAAGTGAATTACTATAAAATTGATAGCATTTAAAATTTTGTTTGACTGATGTTAATTCGAAATTTCTAAAATATTTAACGATTTAAAATTAGGACTGTCATGTTGAAACTGAATTACAGGTAAGTCTGTTGACTGTCATGTTGATATTGTTTATCGATTGATTGATTCTTATTGCAAATGATTGATTGAGACCACAGTGATTGAATTGATTGAATATTGAATACTGTAATCCTTGAACCTCCATATAGTGGAGAAAAATGATTAATATATTGTACGGTAGCTAGACTTTACTCCAGGACCCTTATGCGCATATGGTGAATGGCCCCAACTGAACCCAGTACTGGTTGGGTAGGGGATATTGAATAAATATGAATTGTGACTGTAAGACTAATGAACTGTGGTAACTGTCTTATCAATGATTTTCTTTCCGATAATGACAGTATTGTGATATTGATTTCGTATTGTTTCTGTTAACCAATTGTCAGGATAGTTAGAACTGTCTTATCATTGATTTTCTTTCCGATAATGACAGTATTGAGATATTGATTCTGTATTGTTTCTGTTAACAAATTGTCAGAATAGTTAGAATAGTATAAGCCCTAACACGACAGATACATGTTATGGTATCTGTCAGTGTTACCAGACTAATAAATTGTAAAGTTAAGAAACCAAACGTTACCAGACTTAGTGGTTGTAAAGATTAGATCCCAAACGTTACCGGACTTTATGGTTTAAAAGATTTTGACCCAAACCTTTTATTCTGATAAGATCCTTAGAGTTCTGATTTATTTATGTAATTTTTGTTGTTCAATTGGATACTGTTATTGAGCATTTGCATTCGTTATTATGAAATAAACTGTTATTCTGAATATGAATTTCTTTCGAATCAAATAACCTGAGTGGCTATTAGCACTGAGGAATAATTTATTATTTCTCACCCATTTTCCCTTGTGGGATTCACAGGTTTGTTAGACGAAGATAGAGAAATGATTTTGGGATTATAATTGACAACAGAGCCACCTAAAAGTATGAGATTTGGATTTATTATATCTGATAGGGTGCAAAGAGTATATCTCTAGCATCATTCACTGTAAAATGTCAGATAATTATTGTAAATAAATTGGGATGTGGGAAAATAATGTATGCTATTGGCAATGTATAAAAAGATTTATGTCTTACGTTACGTATATTAAATGATAAAGAGACGCGGTAGGCTATCGCACCTCCGAATCAGGGATGTGACAGACATAAATTAGCAACATATATGTAAATAGTTACGCTTCATCTTAAAATAGTAAAGATGTCCTTGGATAAAGATAATTGATTAGAACACAAAACAATATAATGTGATATATGCAAAATTCCATGAATTGCTCATGTTTATAGCGGATCTCATGATAATCGAACCGCCCATTATCTTGTCATGCGATATTGTTTTATCTTGAAACAAATAGCGTGAAAATAAACAGCCCATATATATCTGTATGTTCAGAAATTATTGCTGATCAAAATTCAAACTTTTGTATGGTGTCAAAAATAATATAAACCTTTTTTTTTGCATTTTGTGTACTGTCATGCAATCCAATGGACTAGTATAAACTAGTACTGTCATGCGACCCAAATAACATTAATTTATATCTCTCGTCTGAGTGAAGAAAATAAAAATAAAAAAATGGACTGGAATTTTCTTCAGTCTTATGGAACTTATTTGATGATATATATATTTGAACCAACTTAGACTGTCCATAATAAATTTGGACCAAACTAAAAAATTGCTGCTAGACCAAGCATGCTATATATATATACGTTCAGATTATCATAATAAAATTTAAATAAAATGTAAACAATTTAATTATCCGACGACTGAGATTGGTTTTGAGCAGCAAATGAAAAGATTATATTTAAAACGACCAGGATTTATGTACAAGAAGCGTTTTTAATGTGTGAGGTTATAAGATGATCATACCTTAATTAATTGATAGCAGGATAAATAAATTCGATATTAATTAACCATTATTTTCTTAAATAAATTAGAACTCATGATATATTCAGCGGCATGAACCTCCGAGCAACTTATATATTCGCTCAGGAATTTTTTTTTTTAGGTTTAAAAATCAGCCATCCCAAAATCACGTTTAAAGACTTTGGTTTGGGGGTAATTTAAAAATAAAACATCTCTGAACACCGTACGATTAGCATCAAGATCTCCTCGCACGGAAATTGATACAGACTCACACGGATTTTGATGCAGAGCACACGAATCTTGATGCAAATCGGATGGTCACCACACTCATCGAACCAAAGTAGGTTTGATGGGCATCGGACCTACTCTGAATTCGAGTTCAATTGATCCCCATACTTTAAAAAAAATGATTATTACTGTGTAATTTTATTATATATTTAATAATAAAATGCTATGGATACTCTAAATTGATCTCCATATCCCCATTCTTAAAAAAAAAAAAAAATTAAACTACTATACAATATGTACAACTTGAGTTCTTATAGTATTTTACCATTGTATGTTCTTTTACCTCCATTACTTGAATATCTCTTATATTCTACTCTTGGTAATTAAAATTCTGTCAGTTAAGTAAAATTAATTGATTTGGCTGACTATATTTTGACCTTTATGTAAATCTGTAAGACTGTTTGATAGAAACAAAAGAAATAAGAATAAGAATATTTTTCTTTTGTCTATTTTTTATGAGAACCATGTATAGTACATTATTAGAATAAGTTTATATTTAAAATTCAATATTTTAAAGATAATTTGAGAACTATGATTCTCTATCTTATGATAAAAATGGAACTCTTTATCTCTTATATAAGAGTTACTATATTTTCTCATTTTCTACCCTCCTATTAAAACATACTATTAGAATTTGCTTCGAGGAAGGACTGGAGTACTATTTTTTTTTTCGTTTTGTACTATCCTTCTACATGTAAACTAACACTTGCACTATATGTACTATTATTATTTCGTTATATCACCAATAGCTTATACATTCTATATATCAGTTACCATTGCTGAAGCAAAGCGAGACATTTCGCTAGTTTAGTTTGATTTCCGTTATATTCATCCATTTATCAAAATCGAATCTAAGATTGACTATGATATCTATACATTGACTATGATTTCTGTATAGATCATCTAAGAGTGACGGAGTAATTTCAATTGTTTTGTAGGAATGAGATGGCAGTATGATTATAGTTGTGCATGTTTTATTTTTTATTTGTTGATATATCTTTTTCTTAAGTTTTCTCCAACATTTTATAATAAAAACAATTATGACATAAATTAACATGGAAGCTCTCTGGTTCATAAAAAACTGATATGCGTTAAAAATATAATTAACTAGTACATAAAACTATATTGGCGTTTATCAAAATGTGGTATATGCAAAATTTCATAAATTGTTTGTGTTTAAAGCGCATCTCATGATAATCACCGCAATATTGTCATGCGAAATTGTTTTCTTTTCACACAAATAGCGTGACATGGTCTCATTGTACGTGCACTAAGAGGATCTACAACGGTGGTTTCTTTTAAATTGCTAATCTGATGTGTTAATTGCTAATATAATTGTTGGGATGTACCACAGTTTTTAAATTAGCAAGTTTGCTTTAAAAACAATTCTAATTAATTTTTTTAGATGGAGTGGTTTAGAAATTATGAATTCCTTTAATTGCTAAACTCAATGACGTGGTCTAAATTTATTGCTAAACGTTTGCTGGAATGGAAATGCTCTAAGTTTGAATAAGTGAATATATTTGAAGATGAAGGGTTAGATATTAAAAAGGTCATGACATAGAAAATATCGATGTAACAAAAAAAATTAGGGCATTTTGTTAGGTTTGCTGTTTGTGAATTCATAAATTAATCATTAGTTGTTTCCAACGGATTTAATTATAGTCTTTATCATGATTGTAAAAGACGGCCCATTAAGGCCTTGTTTGGAATGGGATTGGGCCTGGGAATGGATCCTACATCCAAAAAGTTTATGGAACTTGCATCATAATCACAGGGTACATAAATTAGAGAACATAGTAGGTCTGATGCCTCTCGGACCTACTTTTAGGTTCAACGAGCATGATGATCGTTCGATCTAATTTAAGATTTTGTGCGCATAAAAATTGAAACAGGCGCTCACAAATTTTAAAGCGTTCTGCACGAATCTTAAAGCAAATCAACGGTGATTAAATCCATCAAACCAAAGTAGGTCCGATGCCTATCGGACCAAAGTAGATCCGATGCCCATCGGACCTACTCTCAAGTGCATAAATTAACATTCTTAAAAGAATACTACCAATGCGTAATTGTATGGTTTTATTGGGCCATGATTTTTTTTTTTTTTGGAAATTTTGCAAGTTGAAGGGGGCAAAATCCAACAAATTGCTACAAGTCATCCATGTATATTCTTATTTGTTTTTATTTTTCGGATATAAATACAGATCAGATATTAAACAGATACGGATATAGATCAGATATACATATATAGTCGAATATGAATATAAAACTTAGTTAAATTATATAAAAGTATTAAAATTTATTATAAAACAATATTTTTAATACAATTATTTATTAAAAATATCAAAGTTCATAATATTTATTTAATTATAATGGTGATAACATATTTTTTTCATAATATATATAATATTATATGGTTTTATATCAACTATTCATATACGAATCATTAAAATTTTAATATTCGCATGAATATTCAGATATCAGATATTCATATTTAATTTTTTAATACATATAGAATACGGGTTGGATATATCCGCTCCGTTTTTACCAAAAATTTTATCAATCGAAAATAAATAAAACAAATATCGGTAAAGGGTATCATTTTGACGGCATTTCGAAATGTAAGTAGACCCGGATGCTTAATCCCGTCTTACGGGACGTGAAATTTTAACCCGTCCAGATTAGCTAATTCGCTAACCCAGCTCCGCCCCGCTAATCATTATTCAAAAGCTCATGACGTTATAGATTGTCCGTCCAACTGCCAAAAAAAAAAAGTCTCAAAAGGTTATGAATTGTCCCGTCCGACGCTAAAAAAAAAAAAAATATTGACGGGTTAGTCCGTCCCGTCCCGTCCCGTGAGCTCAATACCAGCTCTTATTTGCTTCATGCGATATCTGTAGATGTTTCTGGCATTTTCAATGTTAATGAATCATGTGTTTGGATTCTGTTGTTTAATTGAAGTGGTCCCTTCGTTTCTCTTTATTTATATTATAGTCTATGAACAACAGAAAGAGGGTTAGAAATCTAGAGCTATCGGAGAGTATATTTTAATAGAAGGGGTCAAACTCTTTTTTCTTTCTGGTTAATAAATGTGATAAATTAGGCTCTACAAGTACACTTTTAGTTTATTAAAATTACAAATCTTATGTCTTGACCGATCCTCACCTAATTCTGGGGCCTGGGACGGGATAGACTATACCGTTCTGAATTTTCGAATTATTTTTTTTCGCTGGTCTCGGACGGGTTAGTTTTTACTGTCCTGTATTTTTTTTTTCCAATGCTTAATTAGCGAATAGCTTATCTGGACGGGTTAAATTGTCCCGTCCGTCATGGACGGAATAAACTAACCCGTTCTACCTATATTTCGAAATTCCGTCAAAATAATACTCTTTACCAATATTTTATTTATTTATTTTCGATTAATAAAAATTTCGGCCGTTTTTACCCCTACTTGTACACCCTTTCTTGCAAAAAAAATTTAGAGTTTATCATGTCTATGGACTATGGGTACATATTTCATCTAACTTCTTTAAATATTTTAATGTCTCTATCTACTCGGAAGAAGGAAATTTGAAATGAAGTCTATGCAATTAATAGAATGGAAGTCAATTGATGATCCATTAATATTTTGCCACCAACAAAGAACCAACCAATAATATTATCAATTTTGCCATTTAAATGAAATTAAATGGTTATGGTACAAGGCAATGATACAGAAATTACAAGTTTACTTGCATATGACAGGGACTTGTGTAGGGGTGTTGACTGGGTCCGGTTTAGTCGGTTTTGAACCAAACCGAATTAGTTTGGACCAAATAGTTTGGTTTTTTTTGGTTTAATGGTTCGGTTTGGTTTGCTTTTTAAAACCGAATTATGATTTCGGTTCGGTTCGGTTTGAAAATTTTCAAAACCGAACCGACAGAACTTTTATATATTATAAATTTGGTCCGGACCGCCCCGGTTTATTTCTTAATTAATTGCTTTAAATATTTTGGTTTATTTCTTAATATACTTCGGTTTATTATAAATCAATTGTTTTAAATAAAAAAATTAATATATTTTGGTTTGAACCAAACAAACCGAAATAAAATTTTGATTCGGTTTGGTTCAATTAATGCTAAATCGGTTCGGTTCTATTTTAGAACCCAATTATAACTTTGACCGATGAACACCCCTAGACTTGTGTGCAAATAGTACCATATCTACGGTTACGTGTGTAAAATTGAAAAGGAAATGTTATTAGTTTGGTCAACCAAATAATAATCATCAAATACATTTTTAACAAAACTTGCACGGAAACCCAATCTTTCACTTGACAAAAGTGTTTGGAACTAATCATCGGATTACTAGATATGACACGTCAAAGTACACAATTAAGATAGTTTAGTGAATTAATGAAGCAATCATTTACTACAAAACGTTGCATCTGATATGTTGTCAACGAACAATATATTAGGTTGTGTTCTGGACCAAATTAATTAAATTGAAAAATCAAATTATTTTTTTTCTTTAAATGTAAATACTATTACTTTGGATTCTTTATATTTGATTTGGTTTGGATTTTTCAAAACTGAAAAGATTGAACCAATCAAACTCTGAATGGTTCAAATCCCTACAATGGTTTTTTTGACTTAAAATGAAGATATTTTTTTTATTTGACTAGTTTAGAACATCTACATATTTTATATGGAATTGAACAATACATGTAATAGCACCGTAGCACTGTCCTATATATATATATAGGACATGGCTAGCGTGCTACGCGTAGCATAGAGCACTCCGTGCTACGGCTCACTTTTTGATTTTTCAAAATCCTAACGGTCGATCCGAACCGTTCAACATGATCTCCATATGAATATGTACTTGCAAACCAAATTTTACATTTTTTAGAATTTTTTTACTATTTATTAAGGCACTTTGAAAATCGCTGATCCAATGGTCCAGCAGATTTTACTGTTGTGTACAAATTAGTGTTTTTTTCAAAGTGGCTTAATAAATAGTAAAAAAATTCTAAAAAATGTAAAATTTGGTTTGCAAGTACATATTAATATGGAGATCATGTTGAACGGTTCGGATCGACCGTTAGGATTTTGAAAAATCAAAAAGTGAGCCGTAGCACGGAGTGCTCTATGCTACGCGTAGCACGCTAGCCATGTCCTATATATATATAGGACATGGCTAGCGTGCTACGCGTAGCATAGAGCACTCCGTGCTACGGCTCACTTTTTGATTTTTCAAAATCCTAACGGTCGATCCGAACCGTTCAACATGATCTCCATATTAATATGTACTTGCAAACCAAATTTTACATTTTTTAGAATTTTTTTACTATTTATTAAGCCACTTTGAAAAAACACTAATTTGTACACAACAGTAAAATCTGCTGGACCATTGGATCAGCGATTTTCAAAGTGGCTTAATAAATAGTAAAAAAATTCTAAAAAATGTAAAATTTGGTTTGCAAGTACATATTAATATGGAGATCATGTTGAACGGTTCGGATCGACCGTTAGGATTTTGAAAACTCAAAAAATGAGCCGTAGCACGGTAGAGGCTCTATGCTACGCGTAGCATATTAGCCAAATCCTATATATATATATATATATAGGACAGTGCTACCGTGCTACGCGTAGCATAGAGCACTCCGTGCTACGGCTCACTTTTTGAGTTTTCAAAATCCTAACGGTCGATCCGAACCGTTCAACATGATCTCCATATTAATATGTACTTGTAAACCAAATTTTACATTTTTTAGAATTTTTTTACTATTTATTAAGCCACATTGAAAAAACACTAATTTGTACACAACAGTAAAATCTGCTGGACCATTGGATCAGCGATTTTCAAAGTGGCTTAATAAATAGTAAAAAAATTCTAAAAAATGTAAAATTTGGTTTGCAAGTACATATTAATATGGAGATCATGTTGAACGGTTCGGATCGACCGTTAGGATTTTGAAAACTCAAAAAATGAGCCGTAGCACGGAGAGGCTCTATGCTACGCGTAGCATATTAGCAAAATCCTATATATATATATATATATATAGAGCTTGGCTACTATGCTTATATAAGCAAAAGCCCACATATGCTTATAACTCATTTTTGCGTTTCCAATGTTCAAATGGTCGATCCGACCGTTCATCTTGTTCTCCATATTAATATGTGCTTGGAGACTAAATTTTACATTTTTCTGAATTTTTTTACTATTTATTAAGCCACTTTGAAAATTGCTGATCTGGGTGAACAGTAAAAACAGTGTTTCCAAAATTCTGGACCACCAGATCAGAAACTTTCAAAGTGGCTTAATAAATAGTAAAAAAATTCAGAAAAATGTAAAATTTAGTCTCCAAGTACATATTAATATTGAGAACAAGATGAACGGTCGGATCGACCATTTGAACATTGGAAACGCAAAAATGCTCATTTAAGCATATGTGGGCTTTTGCTTATATAAGCATAGTAGCCAAGCTCTATATATATATATATAAATGCACATTTATTTCTATGATTATAAAATGATTTTTGTATATATATATTGAGTTTTGACCTTTTAAAATTTAGTCTTTCTTATTTTGGTTCAACTAAACAAATCAAAATTTACTTTGGTTATTTTGATTCAATTGTTATCTAATTAACAAGTTAACTCGGTTGGTTCGGTCATATTTTTTGAAATCGAATAAAGTTTTCGGTTTGACTATTTAAATTTGGTTTTAACAGAACCAACCCAATGAACACCCCTACTTATAATATTAAAATTGAATTACATTATATTTGTTATTCAATTCCTCAATTTCAATTTTCTGACTGTCTTTAATAATCAGAGCTAATTACAGCACTATAATCAAAATTAAATCTATACTCTACTCATAAAGATATTTTATTGGAAGTATTTCCTAAAGAAGGTATAATATATAACACATTCATTGGGTTTGCAGGTTATTTTAATAGTATTAAACTTTTATGAAGTAAAATGCACTCAAGCCAATGTATACTTGGTACATAATATAAATGCTACTATTAAATACAAAGTCAATTAGTTTTGTTTGATTATTACTATCATGGATACAGTATTCGCAAATAATTCGTTTTTTTTGTGATGACGAACCGAACGCCGAATTATTCGGTTGATCAAATTTTGACCGAATTATTCTCAAATAATTTGCAAATTTTACGAACTTTTTCCGAATTTTTCCCAGAACATTTTTTTTTGTTTTTTTTTTTGCTTCCTTGTAGGACTGAGATCTCTGGTCCGGATAATTCCGAATCATTCCCGAATTATACCCGAATTAATTCTCGAATTACGAATTTTTGACCTCACCGAACCGAACCCGAATAATTCATTTGTCACTATGCAACCAATCCTTTATTTAACCAGCAAGCAACACAGTATTCTACAAATTAAAAACCACAGTATATCCAGAGACAGAGTGAGTCTTGGGCTCTCAAATTCCGGTGACAACAGCAAATAAAAAAATAATAATATTTCATTTCTGGATAGGGGATTCTAGTTTTGTAGAGATGGTGGCAGTTAGCTCAGGTGCTAAACAAGCATCAGCATCAGCATCAGCATCCCCCTCCCAAGTCCCAACTGCTCTTCATGAATAGAGAACAAACAAAACTGCGGCGCCCAGCCACTGAATCTACTTCTCTCCGGACGTTTTACGCTCATACCCTTAATTTATGAAGAAATCGCACTAATACAGAATAAAAGGATCATTAATTTTTTTTTAAAAGAGTTGGATGTCGAACCTACATATGTGCATTGACATCTAACTAATTTTTTAAGATAAAAATGAGAGACAAGCCTCTTTAAATATTCATAAAAGAAACTCCTCATCTGAATTTTTATACGGGAGGTCGACCTCCCATACAGAAGACATTGTCTTTAATAATTAGACTAAAGACTGATTTTATAATAAAAAAAATTCTACCTATACTTTTAAAAGAATTATTGCTCGTGTATGCATCAAAAAAATTTAATTTTAGTTTTTCCTTCAAAACACAAAATATCATATTTTTCATTAAATTAAAATAGAGTAAGGCTTAGGTGTTATGGTAGCATAAGGTCTTCCGTGCTACGGCCTCAAAAATCTATCGTATAAACTTCAAACTTCGATCTAAGTAGCTCAGTAAATTGGTTATATAATGAACTTGTAGAATACTAATTTTTACTATTTTTGAATTTTTTTTACTATTTTTTATGATTTTTGAAATATGGCAAAAAATTAGCCTAAAATATTAGCAATTTTATTTTATTTTTAAGCCATTTTTTTGTTATATTTTATAAATCATAAAAAATAGTAAAAAAATTCAAAAATAATAAAATTTGATATTCTACAAATTCATTATATAACCAATTTACTGAGCTCATAGATTGAAGTTTGAAGTTTATACATATATTTTTTAGGCCATAACACGGAAGGCCTTATGCTATCCATAGCACCTAAGTCTTACTTATTAAAATAAATATATTTCTTTCACCTTCTTTCTAAATTTGATTAAAAAAAAATACCGCAGCGGCTCAGTGAAATAAAGATAACCATTAATAAGTAAGGCTAGTGATATTTTTTTTTAATCAAACATATTACGAATAAACATTTCACTGAGCCGCTAATATTTGATTTTTTTAAGAGTAAATTAATCAATTTGATTTTCTATAGAAGATTAATAATAGATTAAATGAAAACGGTAATACAAAAAAAAAAGTATACTAAGTTTATATGGGAATAGGACATTTGATATTTTGATGAAGAAATTTCAAATTCTAAACTTTTTATGGGTACAAAAGGAATTAAGCCTTTTTTAAATATGCGGAATATTGTCTTCAGTTCTAAAGTTTTGATGATGTTTAGGTAATTGTTTGTACAACTTAATCTTACAAACTTAAAGATAAATTTCTTTAACTTCCTTCAAATTTAGTAATCCTGTGATGTTAAACTTAAAACTAGAATTTAATTTACAAAATATGTAGGAAAAAAAAGAAAAATTATAAAACACTAGAGTATATATTTTCTTATGTAGCGCATCTTTGACTGATATAGCTCGTCTTTTTCAATACTGAATTATTCGAAAGTAGTGATTTATTACCTTTAAAAAAATAGTAAAAGAATTTTTAAAATTATAAAATTTGATCTCCATATATGAAGATCTTGTTTAATGATTCGGATCAACTGTTTGAATTTTGAAGATAAAGATATGAATCCATAACATGGGTCTATTCATAATATGCATATTACCATAGCTAGGGGTGCAAATGGATCGGACATTGATCAGATAGTGGTAAAATCATATATGTATCTGCTTTTATTTCGGATACGGATACGGATCGGATATTTGATGGATTCGTATGGATATGGATCGGATATATGATATCCGTAGATATTTACATAAATATTTTCATAATATATATTAAATTATATGGTATATATCTATTCGGATACAAATAATTAAAATTCAAAACCATATCCACATCCGTATCCGTACGGATATTCAGATATCGGATATCCGTATCTAATTTTCGAATATAGATTTAGATACGGTTGGATATAGCCTCCCTCTTTTAACTTTCTAATTTTGATGATGTGAGTTTCCAAAAAAAGGAAACTTTTTTATACAACCCCCCCCCCCCCCCCCCCCCCCCACATGTTCAATCCTCAAAACAGACATCCAAAAAGAAATGGACGAGAAAATTAACAGAATTCCTCATTTAAAAAAAAAAAAATAGGAGAAATTTAGTGGTGTGCAATGAAGTATGCGAAGCAAATACATTTAAAATTAGAAAAAAAACTCATCTCTTGGGAGGTGACAGTAGAGGAAGGAACAAGTAACCACCTGTCCTAAATTGGTTTAAATTAGTTTGTTAAGTAACGTTTCTTGACTTCTTGTTAAGTCTCATTGCTTTACTGCTTAGGTACCGATTTGGATCAGATTGTTTGGAGGTGGACAATACATGACAAATTTACAGTTAATTCTCTGTATAAATGATTAGAATTTGGAGATGTTCCTATTAATGAGTTTGATTTTATTTGAGCAGTCAACATTTCTTTAAAAATTAAAATTTTCTTGTGGCTCCTCAAACAAAACAGGGATCTTACTAAGGTTAATTTGGGTAATAGACGTTGGCAAGGTGATCAAAGATGTGTGTATTGAACAAATTTGGAAATAGTTGATCATCTTTTTGTGTCTTGTCCGTGGCTCATTCACTTTGAAGTTGGATTGCAAATTATGGAATTGACTCTGTTGTTTTTCTTAGAGAAAAGCAGGGTCCTGCTTTCCGATCCCAACCATTCAAATTCGTTGAGATTTGTGCATGAAAAAGTTTTTTTATCTAGATACGTGAATGAAAAATTTTGAATGGTTGGGATTGGAAAACAGGACCCTGCTTTTCTCTAAGAAAAGCAGCAGAGTCGGATTCGCAAATTATAATAATTGTGTTTGATTGTTTAGGTGTGGTTAATTTGTGGGAACTAGATTACTGTATTCCTTTAAAGAATGCAAACTTATTGGAAATAATACGAGGGGCGGTACTTTGGTCACTTTGATTGGATAGAAACATGATTATTTTTTGTGATGGCAATATTTTGAATATTCAAGCTTTAAGTCCAAGATTATTTCACTTGCTTTCTTTTGGACATCTCAACAGATAATTGATTTAACTGAGCAACTAAAGTTTATTATGCCTTGTGATGTGAAGGACCTGTCAGGTACCATGTTGGCTATTTCCATGGGAGCTATTCAGGTTACAATTCTTATGAATTGAGGAGGGACAGCTTTGGATGGTGAAGATGAGTTGCAGATGATGTTTTGGTTGAATATGGAAGATGCAGGGTCTTAAATGCAAATTTTTACTTTTATAGTTGTTGTTAACATTTGTAGGATTTGTGTTTGTTTTGTGGGCTTTTCTGGTTTGTTAGTTGTAGGTTATATTTTTTATGTTGTTGTTTGTGGTACGTGTGTAGCTGGTACCAACTTGGTCGTACTAGCAATACTGTGTAATACTTTAGTTTACATTTTAATAAAAATCGGTGACAATGCCACTTCTTTCAAAGAAAAAGTCTCATTGCTTTACACCTCATCACTTCCTTCTAAAAATAAATATGTATATCATGTATATTCAATTTCCTATAAGGTGTGAAGGATATTTGCTGACATAAGCCATATCAGATACTTAATTTGATCATTTCAGTAATATATTTTTAGGCTAAGAATAGGCAAATTTCATAGGACAACACTACTTGTTATTATTTACTTCACGTTTCAAATTAAAAATTTACTTATAATGACAAATTATTCTGTAATAAGGCAAAACTTTAAAATGAATGCAAATGCTCAATCATATATAGTTCCCTATGGATAATTTTCTTTATTTTTTTTTCCTGTAGATTTTAAAAAATTTACAATTACAAATACTTGTTAGTACTTCATATTAAATTAAAATCGTACTACATTGATTATTTAACTGTATAATTTAATTTTCTGATTTTATCTTATACTTAATAATTTTTTTATTAAAGGGTTCCGATATATCCCAGTATCTCTTAGATACCATTTTCAAAAAATGAACGTGTCGTCTCTCGTAAGAGAGACAAGAGCTCTTGCACTGCACTAAATTCGCGATTCTTATATACTCAATATTTATTTTCGCACAAATATTAACAATATAAAATTAATTTTGGACTTTGGCCGTTGATCAACCCAATGATTTAAGAAATCAACTTAAAACCTGAATTATTGATGTAAATTTTTAATTTGGAAGGAACAAAGGAATGCACCTCACACTAGATAGAGGCTATATTGTTTGGAGTTAAAAAAACTAAAGCTACCAACTAAACAAGAATTAAGTACACACAAATAGTTGAACAACCTTGCATAAAGTTTAGCCATGACAAATTTACCTGGAACAATAAATTTTTGGGGAACTTTTATGTTTATCCCTAAAAAATCTTCAAATTATGTATTTTTTATTCTAAAATTCATAAATCATATATATCTTTGAGGAGCGTTCTAATACCTCATGTTTTTCATACCTCATTATGCCTCACATATTATGTTTTCGTTTTCAAAGTCCAAACTGTCGATCTGAATCGCTCAACATAATATCCATATTAGAATATGCTTGGAGACCAAAGTTTATAATTTTTGAAATTTTTTGAAAAATTTACTATTTTTTTAGATAGTTAGAAAATCATTGTGTTTGAACGGTCCAGAAACAGTGATTTTGCACTTATCTTAAAAAATATTAAAAAAGTTCCAAAAATTATAAAATTTCATCCACAAGCATATTTTAGTATGGATATCATGTTGAGCGGTTCGGATTGACAGTTTGAACTTTGAAAATAAAATATAAAATATGAGGTATATCCGTATATATGATGAGGTATGAAAAGTATGAGGTATTGGAACTCTCTTCTTTATCTTTTTAAAATTTAAATACCTACAAGTTTATTCAATTTATTGTCTTTTTTATTAAATTTATTTTAAATTTATAAATTTTCATTTTATTCTTTATTAAAAAAAAAATATACAGCAGCATGTCAGGGCTTTTTTTTTTTTGTTCTTATTACTGGTCTCTATCAATCAATTTCCGCCTCCGGACATTTAAGAGGCTAAAAGGAAATCGGTTTCTCTTTTGTTAAGTGCAAATTTATTTATTCGATATGTCAAACGGTATGGATAATATCCGATCCATATTCGATCCGTATTCGAAAATTAGATGTGGATATTCGATATCTGAATATCTGTGTGAATATGGATACTGATATGGTTTTACATTTCAATTATTTGTATCCGAATATTAGATATATATCATATATTTTAATATATATTATGAAAAAATATTATTATTTACCATTAAAATTAGATAAATATTATGAACTTTGGTATTTTTTAATATTATTTTAATAAATATCTGATCTGATCCGTATCCGTATATGTATCCGGTTGACATCCGATCCGTATCCATATCCGGAAAATTAAAAGGATATGGATATAATTTTACCACTGTCCGCTTCGTATTTGCTCCGTTTTCACTCTGACTCATGTGTGTCCTATTATGATTTTTTAATTAAGATTCTTGTCGGTATTTTCTTAATAAAAATAAAATTATAAATTTATATTTTTTTTTACTATTTAATAAGGCATATAACACATTTGACATACTTTCAAAATTAGTTATTCATCACTGAACAATTTAAAGGTTCAATAATTTTTTTTAAAACAAAGTTTTCTCTAGTATAACCTCTTCTATTAAAAATAAAATCATAAAAATAAAATTAGTTATACATCATTCCAAAAAGAGATATGTGTCCATTCAACAAAACCTTACACATTCCTAGCTTAACTAATTAAGCTTCTTTTCTAGAGTAGGGTTAAAATGCACTATTAGTTTTGTGCTCCAATCATGCTCCACGTCTTTTTCTCTGTCTTCAAAGTTCAAAGAATTGATCCGAACCGTTCAATATGATCTTCATATTAAAATATGCTTGGAGACCAAATTTTATATTTTTTGAAAATTATTTATTAATTTTTTAGATAGGTACAAAATCACTTTTTTGGATGGTTCAGAATCATTGATTTTGTACCTATCTAAAAAATTAGTAAATAATTTCCAAAAAATATAAAATTTGGTCTCCAAGCATATTTTAATATAAAGATCATATTGAGCAGTTCGGATCGATTATTTGGACTTTGAAAACAGAGAAAAAAACGTAAAGCATGATTAGAGCACAAAACCAACGATACATTTTAACCTTACTCTCTTTTCTAATAGCCTTTCTAAGAGGGAGGAACCCCATTGGAACAAGGAGGAATGCCATATTTAATGAGAACAAGTTGCTTCCATAATTCCTGACGTGAGGATTCCTCAAATTTCCACTATCACTTACCTAATAAAGCCTGATTCGTTTGTATCTAGATTGATTACTTTCATTTCTCCAAAAAAAAAAGAAAAAAGTTAGGACAAACTAGCTTTCAGTTATTAAACAATTCTCTTATGCATAGATAGCAGGGGGGTCTACTGTCAAACCAAGAGATCTGGAGCCGAAATTTTTATTAATACCATTCCTAAAAAAAAATAAAAATAAATACACCACAAATTTGATAGAATTCCAAATCTACCAGGGCGCAACGACAATTGGCGGCCATATTCTTGAGGGGCCGCCATTTGTCATTGCATCCCCGTGGAAACAAAAAAAACCAAACGAAATTCATCTGATTCCTTAAGTTTTAAAATATTTGTTTAATAATTTTCAAAAATAGAAAGAACAATTAATAATTTAAATATGTTAGAAAGAATATTAAATAAAATAGATAAAATATCTAAAATATCTTATAATTTAGATGTACTAGAAGGACTTCGAAACATTTTTCAGACTTAATTTTTTTCCGATTGTAAACATAAATTAAACTATTTCTTAATGTGTTATTGGAAAAAAAATAAAAATACTTTGTATCTGAATTATTGATCCCGGTTTAAAAGTCACTTCTAGTAAATATAGAAATTATTATGATTCTATTTTGAAAAAAAAAATTCCTTCCCATCATTACAAAAGTCAAATCATTTTTTTCGAAAATAGATGAAGTATTTTATAATTTGAATGTACTAGAAGAACTACAATAATTTCTTTATTTACTTAGAAGTGACTTTTGAAACGGAATCAATAAGTCAGATTCAAAATATTTTTATTTTTTCCTGTAACACACTAAGAAATAGTTTAATTTTTTTTACAATAGAGAAAAATCCTGCCTGAAAAATGTTTCAGAGTCCTTCTAGTACATCTCAATTATAAAATGTTTTTATCTATTTTATTCAATGTTCCTTCTAATATATTTAAATTACTGGATCTGGACTGTTCTTTTTAACTTGGCATGAATCTCAAAGCCCAATAATACTGCCCTGCGCTGGGTCGAATCTCAAAGCGGCTAGGAGTTAATCTCAAACCGTAAAGTGAAGGGAATCTTTACAATATTGGAGAGGATACTTGTTCCGAATATTAAGTGTTAAAATCATTTAAATGGTAGGGATGAGAAAAAGCAAGAACTTGCTTTTCAGAGAGAACATTAGGTTCTCATCCGAAAAAAGAAGCACCCCTTATAAATTAAAAATTTATACTTTTATCCTTTAAAAATTTTAATTTTTGCAAAAATTATTACTAATAGTTCCCCTCATAAAATAAAATTACATGATCCTTATTCATCCAGCCCTTCAATTATAATTTTATGATTCCACCCTTACAAGAGATGCTTAGTTAGTCTCATGATTTTTTTTTAAAATATTTATATAATTCAGTCTCCCTCATAAAATATTCCATTTTATGTTTAGTCCTCCGACATAAATTCTTTAGTTTTGCGACTGTGCATAAATTGGCAGCCGCATGCCACAAGAACATTGATAACATAGAGAAGCAGATAGAAAAGAACAGAATTAGTCATAATCAAAATTTACATTCTGTTCGGATAATAAAAATTCACTGGTAATTTTAACTTTTTTTTCAGTCTAAGTCATATGATTAAAGAAATTAATGATCACATCGTAATTGGACATATCACAATGAGTACATTAGAATAATATTTGTATTTTTTAAAGAGGAGGGATCTAGTTACAACAATTTTGAGTTACAACAAAGTTACCACAACCATTTTCTACTTTTTCAAATTCCAAATCGTCGATCCAAACCGTTCAACATGATCTCCACAATAAAATGTGCTTCCAAATCAAATTTTACATTTTTTTTGAATTTGTTTACTATTTATTAAGATGGGTACAACATTCAATGGTCTGAATTGGACTAGTTTTTGTAAAATACTTAATAAATAGTAAAAAAATTCAAAAAAATGTAAAATTTGATTTGGAAGCACATTTTATTGTGAAGATTATGTTGAACGGTTTGGATCGACGATTTGGAATTTGAAAATGTAGAACATGGTTGTGATAACTTTGTTGTAACTTGATCCCTCCTCTTTTTTAAATTATAAGAAATTTTGTTTTATTTTATTGAAGCTGATATGAGTACCTGCACTCCAGTACCCGCATTGTACCCACACCTTAATTGCCATATTTCTGACGATCTGTGAGGAATTTTGCGAATCTAAAACCACGAACATCTTCTACGTAATTTTTTCTTTCAAATGAGATCCATGATGACGTACTTTCGGACTCGTCGTCACGCAAGTATTTATACCTATACTTGCAAGTATTTTTTTACATATGACACTGGATTACATCTGAAAGTATTAATATCAAGTATTGTAAGTATTTATACCTATAAGGTCAATTATTTTTGTTAGAGGAACGTTGACGCGGAGACTATTAGAGAATATTGATGGGGGGATAGGGGTCCCTACTACTTCATTAGAGGAAGGTTGACGCGGGAACGATTAGGGGACTGAAAAAGAGGATGATCATATCAAGTTACGCATGCAAGTATTTATATCTTATTTTGCAAGTATTAATATTTTATGTTCCAAGTATTTATACCTATGAAGGTTGACGTGGAGACGAGTGTGGAGACTGAGAAAGGGAATCATATAATTAGTGGGGACCATAGTACAACCTTCCTCTAATTAGTGAAGACCGTAGTACAACTTTTCTCTATTGTTGTTGCAGATACAATACGAGTACTAGATTGAAATAATTATTCTTATTTTATTAGACTTGCGTTTGCGTATAGGATGCCTGGCAGGTGGCAGCAGCCTGGGCGACCTTTCGAAGTTCAGAAATTTTCGTACATAGAAGCGTACAATTAAGATTCTTTTTTAGGGCCGCTCCATTCTGCACAAATACTGGAGAAAATACTGGAGAATCCTAAATAAATTCTCATGAAAGAAATAAAGATCATACAAATACAATTTTTTACGAGGAGGGTTCAAATACACTATGATTTTGTGCTCTAAAAGCATCTACCAACTCAAATTAGTTTCTAAATGACTGTTAATATCTTTTTAAAAATTAAGATCTCTAAAATTTCTAACTTTCACATCTCTGAAATGAATTTTAGAGTTTCTATTAAGCCACGTCAGTAACAAATTAAAAAACAGAAATAATTTGAGTCAATCATTTGGTCAGTATGGAGTTTATAAACAGTTTCTTAATAAGAAACTTTACTGCATAGTTTCTAAATAAGAAACTCTCTCATATTCCTGAAACTGGATTAGAAACTCTAATAGTACCAGGGATGTAGATGCTCTAATAAGCTCCACATTATTTATTTTCATTTTTAAAGTCTGAATAATCGATCCGAACCGCTCAACATGATCTTCATAATAAAATATGCTCCGAGACTAAATTTTATATTTTTTAGAATTTTTTTAAATAGGTACAAAATCACTGTTTTAAGGAGATTCTGGACTATCCGAAAAAGTAATATTGTACCTATGTAAAAAAAATAGTAAAAAAATTTTAAAAAATATAAAATTTGGTCTCTAAGCATATTTTTATATGAAGATCATGTTGAGCGGTTCGAATTGACTGTTCAGACTTTGAAAACGGAGATAAAGAATGGAGCATATTAGAGCACAAAATCATGAATCATGATGCATTTGAACCCTCCTCATTTTTTATATATTCAAAAGAAGTATTATATGTACTCCAAAGCCTCACCTCTAAACATTCCTCTATTGATTCTTTTTTTTTTGTATTATGTAATAAGAATTCATATCACCTAAATTAACTCAAATTTTTTAGTTTACATCTGGACGGTTAGATATGTTTTGGTACAAATATTAAAGGAATCTCTTGCATTCCATTTCGGACCGGATTGGTCTGAATCTAAACTCAAAATTTGAGTTACTTAAAATTCGAAATCATGTAATAGTCAAGTATTAATATAATATTTGAGCATAACTGCTGATAACAATTATGTCTTAACTAAAATAAATAAATATGCATTGAAAGTAAGCGGATATGGGCAACTCGGTTTATGAGTGTGCTATGGGGAATTTGGAAGCAGCGAAATGAGCATATCTTTCGAGAGAAAAGAATGCCACCACAGCTGCTCGCGGGGAAAATAAAAGAAGAAACAGAGCTATGGCTTAAGTGCTGCAAGGGGAGCAAAGTTGTAAGCGGAGAAGATGTGAGAAAAAGTTTTATTTCTATTGTAATTTGAGTGTTGACAGTAGGAGGGAGTTGTAAACAATTTTATTTTTCTTGTTTAACTTGGTAGCGTTACCAAGTCTTTAAAAAAAAAGACAATGTAACAAATGTATATGGACACAATAGATATATATTGACACAATAAATCTGCTGTTATTCCGATCTCAACTGTTCAAATATTTTCATGCGCAAATTTTAACGAAGTAAATTTTATATACACGAACCTTAACAAAGACCAATAGTTAAGATCAGAATAACATGTTCATGTAATTCCTTGGGAATAACATGTTTCCTGTTATTCTTTGGAAATAACAATAGATTTATATATTTCCTAAAAAAATTCATCAAAAATAATTATCGGATTCGTTTCTAGGAAAGTTAATTATTTAAGTATTATATATGATAAGGCCTGAGGAAAAAAAATCTAACTATTGTTATAAAACAAAACAAACAAAACCGGGGAGAGGCTAAATCTTATTTCTGTATTATATCACCATATAAGTATATACATCAACCACTTACAAAACCTCTAGAGAAAGCAAATGAAAAGCCATACAATTAACAAGATAGTTAATACAAAATTAAATCTAATAGAAAGTGGATGAGGTGGAGAAGGTGAAATGTCTATTATTTATTATTTCATAACACTCCCCCTTAGATATTTTACCTTATATTATACACTATTAATATTGTACTGCAGGACATATTAATTTTGTACTTCAGGACTAATTTGAATTAACTGATACTTCCGGATTAGTTATGTTGCCTCATTAAAAACCTTACTAAGAAAAACCCAGTGGGACAAAACTTAGTGAAGGGAAAAAGAGTGCAGCATGTATAATACTCCCCCTCATTTTAATGTATATATTTTAAGCGACGGATGTCGATCTTCTGTGAAAGTTGCTCAAAAACTTTTCTTGGCAATGATTTGTGAATAGGTCTGCCAAATTGTCGCTTGATCTGATTTGACAAATATCTATCAAGCCATCCTTTTGTAGATCATGAGTTGAGAAGAATTTTGGCGAGATGTGCTTGGTTCTGTCACCTTTAATATATCATTTTTTGATTTGAGCAATACATGTTGCATTATCTTCATATAGTACTGTTGGACTTCCTTTGATTGACTCGAGCCTGCATTCCTCCTGGATGTGTTGGATTATTGATCTTAACCAGACACATTCTCGACCAGCATCATATAGAGCAATTAATTCGGCATGATTTGATGATGTTGCCGTCAGTGTCTGTTTTGTCGATCGCCATGAAATTGCAGTACCGACATATGTAAACACATATCCGGATTGTGATCGAGCTTTATGCAGATCTAATAAATATCCTGCATCTGCATACCCAACTAATTTGGACTTTGTATCTTCTTGATAAAATAGTCCCATATCACGTGTCCCGCAAAGGTAACGAAATACATGTTTAATTCCGTTCCAATATCGGTGTGTTGGATCAGAACTATATCTTGCTAGTACATTTATAGAAAAAACAATATCAGGTCTCGTACTATTAGCAAGATACATCAAAGACCCAATTGCACTTAAGTATGATACTTCTGGACCAATAACTTTTTCATTCTTTTCTCGGGGACGGTAAGGATCCTTTTTTTTATATCAAGTGATCGGACAACCATTGGTGTACTTAGAGGATGAGCTTTGTCCATATTAAAACGTTTCAACATCTTCTGGATATAGTTTGATTGATGGACAAAAATTCCATTATACAAATGCTCGATCTGCAGGCCGAGACATAATTTTGTTATACCAAGATCTTTCATTTCAAATTATTTCTTTAATAATTTTGCAGTCTTTTCGATCTCTTCAGGAGACCCAATGATATTTAAATCATCAACATATACTGCAATAATTGTTAAATCTGAGATTGATCTTTTAATAAAACACATGGACTAATTACATCAGATTTATATCCTTCTTTTACGAGATATTCACTGAGTCGATTATACCGCATTTGACTTGACTGTTTTAGTCCATATAAAGATCTTTTTAACTTTATATAATACATTTCTCGAGGTTTTAATTTCAATGCTTCAGGCATTTTTAATCCTTCAGAGACTTTCATATAGATATCATTATCAAGTGATCTATACAAATAAGCTGTGACTACATCATGAAGTGCATTTGAAGGTTTTCAGTGATTGTGAGACTGATTAAAAATCTAAGAGTTATTGCATCCACTACAGGTGAATATGTTTCTTCATAATCAACTCCTGGTATTTGTGTAAAACCTTGTGCCACAAGCCTTGCTTTATATCTCACAATTTCATTTTTCTCGTTCCTTTTTATTGCAAATACCCACTTGTAACCTACATGGTTAACATCTTTGGGGGTTAAGACTACAAGTCCAAAAACATTGCGCTTTTCAAGCGAATCTAATTCAGCCTTCAGGGCATCTTTCCATTTTGGCCAATCATTTCTGTGCATACACTCTTCAAGAGTTTTTGGCACATAATATTCCTCATTTAGCACATCAATTGCTATAGCATATGTAAAAATTTCATCAGCACATGTTTCATTTCGGTTCCATATTGTACCATTCTGTATATAGTTTATTGAGATCTCATAATCACTAGGTACCTCAGTTTCTTCTGAAACTTCATCAACCTCTTCTGGGTTTTATCAATCTCTTCTGGAGTTACACCAACTGCTTTATTCTGCTTTTTCTTTTTTCATGAATTTTTATCTTTGGAACCAATTGGTCTTCCACATTTTCTCTGTATAGTAACCTCTGTTGGGATTACATCAATTCGAGCAGTTGCATTTAGAGCTGGTACATGTGATTTAGTCACTCTTTTTGTATCTGTAAATGCATATGGTAACTCATTTGCTATTCTTTGCAAATGTATAATCTTTTGAACTTCCGATTCACATTGACCACTTTGGAGATCAAGATAAGATATTGATGATGCATTCCAAGTTACCTCTTGTTTTACCAGCTTTTCTTTTTCTCTTTCTAAGATTGGAAATATTGTCTCATCAAATTGACAGTCAGCAAAACGTGCTGTAAAAACGTCTCCAGTTAATGGTTCTAAATATTTAATAATTGATGGAGAGTTAAAACCAATATAAATTCCCAATCTTTTTTTGTGGTCCCATTTTTGTACGTTATGGTGGAGAAATTGGAACATACACAGCACAACCAAAATTTTTAAGATGGGACAAGTTTGGTTCTCTTCCAGAGACCAATTGTAATGGAGAAAATTTATGATATGCAGTTGGTATTAATCTGATAAGTGCAGCAGCATGTAAAATGGCATGTCCCCATGCAGAAGATGGTAGATTACATTTCATAAGTAATGGTCTAGCAATCAGTTGCAATCTTTTAATTAATGATTCAGCTAAACCATTTTGTGTTTGTACATGAGCCACTGGATGTTCTACCTTAATCCCAATTGACATACAATAATCATTAAATGATTGTGATGTAAACTCTCCTGCATTATCAAGTCGGATTCTCTTAATTTGATAATCCAAAAAATTTGCTCTCAATTGGATTATTTGTGCTAATAACCTAGCAAATGCAACATTTCTTGTGGCTAATAGGCAAACATGTGACCATCGAGTTGATGCATCAATTAAAACCATAAAATATCTAAATGGTCCACATGGAGGAGAAATAGGCCCACAAATATCTCTTTGAATTCTTTCTAAAAATGAAGGAGCTCCAGGTCCAATTTTATTTGGAGATGGCCTAGTAATTAGTTTTCCAAGAGAGCATGCTTCGCATGTCAATTCTTTTGATAATAGGATCTTCAGGTCCTTTAGGGGATGCCCATTTGCACTTTCAATTATTCTCCTCATTATTATACTTTCTGGATGACCCAATTGTTCATGCCACAAAGTAAATAACTTTAGATCAACTAACTTCTGGTTAGTATCAACTAACTTCGAGTTAGTAACCATATTATATTCTATTGTACTTATATAAGTACCATATAGTCCAGAGGACATTGCTTGCATATTTTCAATTATGATTTTCTGGTCATTCTTAATAGATGTGATATGAAGATATTCGTAATTTTTCTCATTCATGATAACCATTCTTTCGAATATCTTTAAAACTTAGTAGATTTCTTCTGGATCTACTCGAATATAATGCATCATCTATTATTATTTAGTTCCTTTAGGTAACAAAATACAACCTCTTCCGGAGCCTTCAATTAAATTAGTTGTGCCAGATATAGTGTGGATATTAGTCTCACCAAGATGCAATTGTGAAAAATATTTCTTACTTTTCAATATGGTATTTGTTGTTCCGCTGTCTACTAGACATGGATCTTCTTTACTTACCATTGCGTCAGTCATTTTCCTTTAAAATATAAGAATGCAAGAATAAATTAAAATAAACTACCTTTATTCATTAATTTTATTGGCATACAACATAAAAATTAAAATGTAAATCATAAACATAAACTTCTACATTTTATTTTCTCCCTTAATAAAAGTGTCTATTTCTTCATCCACATTATGAAAGAAATCTGATACATCAAGATGTGTATCTATATGACATTCATTTTCGTGATCATTTTCAGTAAAGTTAGTTTCCACATTTTTTCTCTTTTTCTTGAGTGAGGCTTGATAAAGCTCCACTAGATGCTTGGGCGTACGACAGGTACGTGACCAATGATTTGTCATCCCACATCTGTAACAAACATCTTCAGGATGTTTTCCTTTCTCATTTTTCATTAATATGTATTTATAACAAAATTACGTTATTAATACCATAACTTCGAGTTATGATAAATGAAAAAGGAGATAAATTCAAGCTTTGTGAGATTTGTCATATGTATTACAGAAGGGATACATATTAATAATTTCAGATTATTAATGTCATAACTTCAGGTTATTAATGTCATAGCTTCAGGTTATCAATGTCATAGCTTCAGGTTATCAATGTCATAGCTTCAGGTTATCAATGTCATAACTTCGGGTTATGAAAAATGGAGATAAATAAATATAAATAAAAGAATATGTAAATTGTATAAATAAATTTAAATGTATTAATAACTTCAGGTTATAATAAAAAATTTATTTAATAACTTCTGGTTATTAATTACTTGACTGCGCGATAGTAAAATATAATTTTGAAATAACTTTGGGTTATATTCTCATCCAGTGATCTATAATAACTTCTGGTTATTATATTGATTTTATATGAAAATTTCTAATAAAACTTCAGGTTTTAATTGGGAATAACTTCAAGTTATTATTCATCCAGTGGCCTATAATAACTGCTGGTTATTATATTAATTTTATATTAAAATTTCAAATAGAACTTCAGGTTCTAAACAATTATAATAATAACTTCTGGTTATTATTTTAATCGGGTAATATGAACTTCGGGTTCTTGATAAACTTTTAGTTTCGATAATAACTTCAGGTTATTATTCTATCATTCACTTCAAGGAATGATTCTTATAAACTAAAACAAATATGATAAAAAATTTAAATGAAATTTAAATTAATGAAAGATATAATAATCAATCATACAAATTACTTACAGAATAACTTTGCAACTTTTTCCGAGCAATTTGTGCTGATAACGTGTTATAAAACAAAACAAACAAAACTGGGGAGAGGCTAAATCTTATTTCTGTATTATATCACCATATAAGTATATACACCAACCACTTACAAAACTTCTATTTATAGGCTAGAGAAAGCAAATAAAAAGCCATACAATTAACAAGATAGTTAATACAGAAATTAAATCTAATAGAAAGTAAATGAGGTGGAGAAGGTGAAATGTCTACTATTTATTATTTCATAACAACTATGTAATTATTTGGAGGCGAAAACAAAAGACGGAGCTGAAATATTGTTAGCTGTCCTTAACTTATTTTACAACAAATATTAATTTTTTTTTGTTTTTTTGAGTAAAGTTCGAGGTCAAGCCACCCAACTATTTAATACCCTTGTTATTATAATAAATGATTTCTCCATCTGAGTTTCAAACCCATGACCTCCCACATAGAAGACCATATGCCTTTGCCACAACAAGTATTGATTATAAAAATCTTGTATTTTCATGCTACATATATTAAGTGACATCATCATTTCATTATATTTTGTTCATAAGTCTGTCATGCTTTAAATTAATAAAGCATAAAGTCCTATTTAAAAATTAGAATGACATATTTTAGACGCGTAATGATATATATCACACTTGACATCTTCAATTACAAATTAATAAAATTTTATTTATTAGACCCGCATATAGATCTCAAAACAAATTCCAATAACATCGCAACAGAAGTCATAATAATAACATGTATTAAAAAATAGTATTAAAATATCTATTTTTTATACTTCAAATTTTCAAGTTCTTATTTTTTACCAAAATATCTAAAACTCAAATAGAACCTTTAGATTTGTGATCTATTTCAAAATTTTAAGTTATCATCTTCATCCTAATTATATATGTTGGCGTGAATTGCAATTTCAATTATATTGATGTAGACTAACTGTTTATTTTTTGTTAATAAATTGACAATTTACCTAAAAATACCACATCATACAAGATTTTTACAATAAATAATTGAATTAACGTTAACTCAAAATTGAAGACACAATGCAAACATGAAAAACAAGATATGTTAACTCTGATTAAAAAATAAAATCCTTAAAAGAACTTGTAAACCATAACTATGTTTGTATTTTAAGTAGAACTATGGTATTTCTATGTCCACCAGGGCCGGTTCTGAAGATTTTGAGGCCCGGGGCTGGAGGAAAATTTAGACTCTTTATGTACAATTTTTTATCAAAATAATATGTGGAGAACTCTCTATTATATTTATTTTTAGAAAAAATAATATTATAATATCTAATAGAACCATTCTCAACAAGCAAATCTCTCAGTTTTGAATCTAAACCATCCCACATTCTAGGATCATATATATTTATAGATAACGAAGAATCTAAGCACTCAGACACATGATTAATTTCTTCATTATTTTCACTAGTCTCATTTTCAAGCACATTTGTTATTTCTTTATTTATCTCATTTTTATTTTCAAACATATTTGTTGTTTCTTGATTTACCTCATCTTCATTTGCCTCATTTTGGTTTTCAGATATATTTCTTGGTTCTTTGTGCACCTCACTTTCAACTTAGTTTTCCAAAAAATCATTTTGTGGTTTAATTTTCTACCAAATCTTTTGAATAGAATTTTTTTGAGATTTTAGTTTTTCTTCTCCCTAACTTTTTCTGTTTCTTTTTTCGCTACCAAGATATATGTTTTTCAAGAAACATTGTTTTAAATTAAAAATAAAACAAAGTAATAGAATGATAGAACCTATGTAATGAGGCAGACGTAGTGTTAAGCCGCCGGCAGTCCAATCCAGAGGCTGCGTCGATGCGTGGATGCGTCGATGCGTCGGTCTCGCCCTAACCAAAAGCTGCTTCCGTCTCCGCCTCGCACTTGCTATCGCAGAACGAGATCGTGACTCGTGAGGAGAGCTAGGTTTCTTAATTTATTTCTTCCCTCATTTGTTGATTTACAGAGAAGAAACGGCAGTCGGCGGAATTAGGTTTATTAATTTTTTTCTTGCTTCGTTTGTCGTTTCATAGAGAAGAAACATAGTTTTATTTTTGACCCTATTAATTAAATTGTTTGTTTTTGTTTGTCGTTTTTAACATATACAATTTTTTTTTTTTGGAGGCCCTGTTGGATTTTGGGGGCCGGGGCCATCGCCCTGGCTACCCTGGGTCAGGACCGGGGCTGATGTCCACCGACCTCTTTAGTGAGTTTAACTTCAAAATATATCAAATTGGTTTCTGACGATGAATTCAAACCGTCGAAATTTATAAAAATTTTGGTGTAATTTAGTATAAAGTCAAGCGGTCTAATTTTTTTTTATGAATTAGTTTTAATGCACTCATTTTCATCATATTAACTTAATACTAAATTAATTTGAAAATATACAAATTTTACATGTAAACACATTATTCATGAAGTAGTTTGATTTTAAATTTTATCGTTTGAAATATATAAAAAATCTAAATAAATTTAAAATCACCCTAATTTTACACATGTATTTTACCCAATATGACAGTATCAACTATCAACTGTCATCAATCAGACAATCACCATCTTTGAACAATGGAGGCCTCCAGTTGTTTGAAATGGAAAAGACAAAACGAAATAATGAGATGAGAACGGGGAAGTGGGAATACGTCAAATTTATCCACAATTCCAAACCCACATTCGTTGCTTAGAGAAAAGAAACAAAACAGAAAGGATGGATAGATAAAGAAATTAAGAAAAGAGAAGAAAAGAAAGAAAAGAACTGCGCTCTGTACTTTTCAAGCAGAGACAAATCCTTTTCTGGTTAGAAGAAACTTCTCCTAAAATCTCTCTTTCTCTCTCTCTAGCCTTTCTCACTTTCATCATTTCTCAATCATCCTCGTGCTTACAAGACCATTACAGCCATGGCGTCTCTTCTACTCTAGGTATACTCTCTTTCACTTGCCTTTTACCTCTCTAGTTATCTATCCGTCTAGGCACAGATACGGTATATCGTTAGTTCGGTACTGCGATTCTTCTCCAGTTGGAACGAACCAGGATATGTCCCTTCACCGGTCAGGCGCTGCCACGTCAACTCAACGGGCGTACTGGTGCGTTATTTCGGTATTTCAGTTACTCGGCTGCTGGTTCATGCCTGAGCTGACGTGTCAGTATCTTAAGGGCTAAGGGAATCCCTGGTTGAATTTTGGAATGGAGAGGATCGGCCCCGAAGTACTGCCTGAGAAAGAGACGATTAATAGAATTGGGGTAGGCATGCATATCGTTTACATGCAATTCATGTCATCTCATTTTTGGTATTTTGAATAATTATTTCAAATTTGAATGATTTTTGTTTGCTGTGTTTATTTTAATTTATTTTAAGCAATGTGTGCCTCTGTCAATATCACTAAATTATACAAGTAAGAAGAGAACTAGATAAGAGAGAATCATAAAAAAAAAAGGCTTAAAGAATTTTAAACTTCTCTTTCATGGCCTGAGGGGTACCAGTGTTAGAGAACTAATAGCAGGGTCCATGTGATTATTACCAATACTTGGTTGTCAATATGAAAAGGATACACAAAAATCTCTTATTCAATTCTTGAGAAGCATGAACCAGTCATACCTGGTAACATTATGTACCAATGCGGCCTTTTAATCAGTACTGTACAGTAAGTATTTGGTATTAAAGGTCGTAGCATTTAATACAGCGGCGGAACTAGAAAGTTAGATTGGAGGGGCTAGAAAATCATGTGTAGTGTAATTTTATATTACAAGGGAGGCTAAAAGCATTAATGCATACAAAAATTATAAAATTTAATGGGCAAAATTATAAATTTCCAATTTATAGGGGTGGCTTAGTCCCCTTTTCAATGCATTACCTTCTGCCACTGATTTACTATGCGGATTTAAAGCTTATGAAAGTGGAATTTGCTTGTGTCACCAACATTGACCGTTTTTATTTTTTTTTCCCTATTATTCTTTGCTATTAAATGTTCCCTCGGGAATCACGATGTGTACAGTGAGAATTTATTGTCCAAATATATTTTCAAGAATGCAAACAGAAATTTTTGTTACATGAAAGGACAGCTTAATTGTTAATGTTATTGATCAAGGAAGTTAAATGAGAAATTGTAAATTTTCCACGTTATAAAAAAAAAAAAATCAAAACTACACATATAAAAAAAGGAACTAATTCCTTTAGCAAAACTTAGTAGTAACGTGAAGTTTTCATAATGCAATTGATTGTCTGATTGTCGAAAGTATGGAAGGGCAAGATTCAATGCGAAATTTATTCTTAGCTTTATGTAATTGATGTAAGGAAAAGTAGTTGTATGGGCTTTGATGCAAACAGAAATAAATCTTAGAGAGCATTAAACAAAATATGGTTTTGTGAAATGGAATTGTTGTACTGGTCAGCTTAGCCGTATGGTTTTCAATATGGTTTTACTTTGCAAAGAGTTTGTAGCAATCTGTCAAGGTGGTAATTCTTTGAGCATGTAGAATTCAACAAGAATACATGGTTATTTTTTCAAGCATGTACGAAATAGTTACAGGTCTTCTGGATGTGTAATCAGAAGTTTAGTGAAGTTTTTGGGAGGGTTTAAAATGTAATTCAACAAAGGTTTTGGACGTATTTTAGGAAAAAAGTAAGCCTCGCGTGCATATTAAGCTTCCTTTCTATATATATGTGTAATCGTCTCTAGTGAAGCGAATGTCCTCTGAATATATCGAAATTCTACTAAAATAGTTTGAAAATTGATTCGACTAGTTGTTCCTGTTCTCCATGTTTTAGTTATGTAGGTAGATCTGTTACTATTCTTTGTTCCGGTTGTAGGTTAAAGTTTTTCATAGATTTGTTGAAGTTTCTAATCAAATTATTGATTTGTGTTTTCAATCGGTGCTTAATAATCGTAGATCTTCAATTTTGTTTTGGTCTTGCATGTGAATTTCTTCAATCTTCAATATAATTTTTTTCAAATGGTCCGAATTGTTCACAGATCTTCAAAATTTTCAGTTATACCTCAGCCTTTATTGGAAGCACATACAACAAAACTCAGTTTTTTGGCATTCCCCAACAGTAAAATGGGGAATACAGCGTGTGGTAGCAGGAGGCAAGTGGATGAGAGGTACACAAGGCCGCAAGGTTTGTACCCACATGGAAGCATAGATGAAAAAAAGCTCAGAAAACTAATCCTTGACTTCAAGCTTGCACCGTGTTATCCTGGCGAAGATGAATTAGCAGCGGATCTGGAAGAGTGCCCCATTTGTTTTTTGGTACTTCAACTTTTTTAAGTTTACATATTATGTTATTTTAATTAGAATATTACTTGTGGTTTTAGTGTTCTGATCACATGCAATGCCCTTTTTTTTGCTGTCAAATAATACTGTTATAGAGGAATAAGTTGACTGATTCGCCTATAATGCTTGTGTTAAGGAGTATGCCCAATGACATTTTCATAATATTCCCCAAAATTACCTGAAAATTGACTTTTTCACATAATTTATGTCTTAAAACAAGTTTGCATCCGATCTTGAGAGTACCCATGTGCCTTTTGGTTCATGATTGTATAGTTATTACTTATTGCATTCAGTCAATTTCATATATTACTTTGCAATGAAGTTTAATGGATGGATTTCTTGCATGTATGGTACTTGGTTCTTATAATTTTTTTTTTTTCCTTTTGTAGTATTATCCAAGTCTGAACCGCTCTAAATGTTGCGCCCAGAGCATATGTACAGGTATGATCTTTAGGCTATGCTTCAGTTTAGAGTATTTCCTCCACTTTATCCCTCTACAAGACACATGGCATTGGTATGAATTGTAAAGATATGTCTGAAATTTTTTTCTATATTATAAATTGTAAAGTACTTCTGCAATTCGCTGAAGCATCTTTTAGTAGATAGTATAAGAATTAATTTGATTTAGTCCCCTCCAGGGCACCAACATATTTGTCTACTTTCCTAGACGTATATGGTGCTTCTTCTTTTTCTCCTGTTTGTGATGGTTAGCATACTCTCTTGAATTATGGGAATTTCACTTATACCCTCCTTCCAGTTTTTTTCGGGAAGTACCACAACAACCCCGCATATACCAAAACTACCCCTCATAACTATTACATAATAAGAGAGAGACAGTTCAAGAGTGAATTTGAGTTTTTGTGTGTGTGGGGGGGGGGGGGGGGGGGGGGTTGTGGAGGAGCATGGATGTTCGATGTTTATAATTCAAATAATGATTTATATTTTTTGTATTTGGTGTTTTTCAGAGTGCTTTCTTCAGGTCAAGCCGCACCAAACAACTCGGCACGTGCTGTATCCTTTGTTATTCATTATCTGATAAACTATGGGTCTTATTTTAATTTATCTGAAAAAATAGTTAATTACTTAACCTTATTATAAAGATGCCCTTTTTGTAAAACTACAAGTTATACTGTGGAATACCGGGGGTTCAAGACAAGGGATGAGAAGCGCAAGGACCAGATTGTATGTTCCTTAGTTTTTATTTTATTTGGACTTTTTTGTGTACATAGGCCCTCAAATTTTTTTCTCTATCTTTTAAGTTCGGCATTTCAAATTAATACATTCACTTATATAATTTAGCCTCTTCTGATATTCAATAGTGCAAGTCATGTCACAGGTAATATAATTAATTTTTCCATTTGATCTCACTTTGTGCAATTATGGCTCAGAAAAACTCAATTCAGGCTCAATGACCGTATTGTGCTGAAGCATTATTTTTTATGCCCAATTTTACAAGAGCTAGTGCTTTGTTTTTAATTAGTTTCAAGACTTGAGTGCTCTTTAGCTGTTCCTATCTTTCCTTTTATTTTCTTACTACTTTTTTTTGGGATGTAGGAGGAGCAAAAGGTCATAGAGGCCCAGATAAGGCTAAGGCAACAAGAAATCCTGGATGAAAATGAGAGATTGCAAAAGAGAAAGAATGCTGCCACTTCAAGTGTCATTGCCGTTCCTACTGAAGAGCAATTCCGTGATTTATGTGGTGTGCCGAGTTCATGTATGAATTCATTTTTTTTTTTTTGGAACATTTTCAGATTATTTATGTTTTCTTTCTGGGGTTACAGTTGTAGATTATATATCTGGACTTGACAGCTTGGACCCAGCCTGGTTAGATTAAGGCTACCAGTAAAGTAATTAGATAATCTGATGGGTCAGGTCAGGTTCAGAACAGCATAATAATGAGAAAATGTGATCTGCACGACCTGTTTAGTATAACACTGAAGCACCTAATGTTGTTCCTATCCGAACCCAACAGGTCCACTTGATCCTTCCAGGAATTATATGACCAGTAAGTGGTGGATCCAGGTTAGAGCCCTTATGACCTGACCCATTTAATATTAGTTATAAAAAAACTGAAAACCCAAGCACCCAATTAGGTTTTTTTTTTTTTTTTTCATTCAGAGCATATTATCAAAAAAAAAAAAAAAAGTCCATCACGTATTGAAAACCACCTGTCCAAGGATACTTTTTTTTTGACAATTTAGACCCTGTGCCAACCTGATCTGACGTTGACCTTGACATTAGACAACCTGATGGGTTACTCGGTGGGGTCCAGTAGGCCAGGTTATCTCTAACATAATTTTCTAGTTTTGTTGGAATATGCTGACCCTACCTGACTAACTACATCACCTGGTTGAAATTTAATGTCAGAAATATGTTTGACATTATTAGTCGGTGCATGCTATATTTAATTGGTTTTTTCTTTGTCTTGTAAGTGCCGCGACGAGCTGAAAGCAGTGATGGATATCTTTCTTCTTGCTCTGTGAGCCTCTCTTCCTCAAACACTAGGCCTTCTCCTACTACACAGGCTAGGTACAGTGAAGGAAGCCTGACAAACATTTTGAATTGTTATCATCCACTTGCTTTTAATTTTAAATTAGTTAACTTTGGTTTTCATTTCACATTATTTTTTCTCAAGTGAGGCTCCAGCCTATGATCCCTTAGCCTATCTACCTTCTTTTTATTTTCTTGTGGGAACGGTGAATTAAGTTTTGATTCTTCTTTAATTGAAGGAATGGAGACTATAATCTGGATTTGGAGGAAGTGATGCTTATGGAGGCAATGTGGCTCTCTCTTCAGGTGAATAACCAAACACTAGTATTAAATGCTTGTTAAGAAGAAATTCCGTATTCGCATTGCAAAACCTGAAACATAATTAATAGTTGTACACCAGTCAATAATGAGATTGACTTATGGACTGAAGCAAAAGAAAAGAAAAGAAAAAGAAATATAACTTGTGGGATAGGTCCGGTAGGGGTAGTTTTGAGCAGCTTTTGAAAGTAAATGGGAAAATGAAATGGTATAGATAACATTTAAACTGGTATTTTTGTAATCTAATCTTGAGAGGTATTGATGCAATTTATTATGCAATATGTATTACATACAAATGAATACCTCTTACTTCAAAACAGGAGCAAGAATCTCGGGCAAATGACAACAATGCCTCTCTGACCTTCGAGATGACGCCTTCCCCCAATTCCTCCACAGGACTTGTTTGTGCAGTTGCTGACCTGGCAGAGCATCAGCACCGGCTTCCGGAAGCTTCGCCTGATTCCTATGCCAATCTGAGCCTTCTAGAAACTTCTAATAATTCTCTTCCCATGACTAGCGAGGCAAATTCCCCGATAAGAGGGCTTGTGGCAAGAGAGGATCGGCAGTTTGACCACTGGTCAATAACTGCAGAGAGGGGGGCAAGTGCCAGTAGTAGTTACAGTGATGCTGGAATGATGAACTGGAATGTACCAGAGGGTTTTGAGGAGCAGATGAGACTGGCTTTGGCAGTTTCTCTTGCTGAAGCACGGGCAAGGGCTAGGGTTTCAGGCTGATGCGGAAGCTTTTCTTTTTATTGATATTCCTTTCTTTAAATTTTCTATTCCGCGTGCGTCCATGTTTGTGTGTGTGATTTTTTTTTTTGGGGGGTGAATTAAATTGCGTTTATTGTAGGATATAGTATGGTATTGCTTAATTTTTATAGGGTTGTATAGGATATGGGAAAAAAAAAAAAGGAGTTTGGGCAAAAGAAGGAATATTTTGGTTTTGGTATCTTCGCATCTCTGTTTGGCGGTAGGGAGTACTGTCCAACATTGGTTGGAGTCATCTTAGGGTCTTATCTTGTTTCATTGAAGAAAGGAATGTAAATCGAAAAAAAAAAAAAACTTTGAAATAGGGAATTGTAAATGTAATGGATATGTTGAAGAAATGCAATGGCAGTGGTAGCATAGCTTGTAGTAAAGTAGTAAAATTTGTTATGATAGTTTGTCATGAGTTTCTCTAATGGTTCACTCTTTTAGTTGCATATACTTTATAGTTTGTTGTTATCTAATGATTCACTTTTCAAGTTGCATATACTTTTGTTCTTTCATATTATGTGTAGTTCTCTCTTCACATGAAATTTTGGAGGTGGGTAATGACTCCATCCCGTTTGATCCGTTTTTACTCCTTTTTTTGTTTGAGCGTAATATTGGGATCAAGTCAACTTAACTGTGCGAAGAATGAATGAGGAAGTTTAGTGTAGGTCCGATGGGCTAATTTGGGTAATGTACCTTTCAAAAGTTAATTAAGGCTTGAAAACACCACGTGTTTCTTTGAAACCAAAAAGAATAAAAGAAGAAAACAAAATAACGACAGGCCATACCGTATCGAGCTTGGATGTGGCCCAAACCGATCCACTTACTTTTCAGATCAATAATTGGGCCGTGTTCGGTATCGTTCTCAGACTATTTCATATGGGCCGTGTTCGCCCAAACCAACAATAATATAAAAACAAAACATTATTTTATTTAATTTGTGCTAACTTCTGACCTCCATTGAATCCTTCCTATCTTTAGTTCTTGACGTAATAACAATATCAAATCTCCTTTGTCAAACAAACATCTAACCTCACCTTCAATTCAATGGGTCCGGATCCCCTAAAGTAACCCAATTTTTGGGTTTTGGATTGAGACCGTCCGATTCAAATTCATTGCTCGGGATCGCTTCGGGATTCGAATTCATTGCTCGGAATGTGTGCGCTCCACTTTAGAATGAATTGTTGAATCGGACGGTCCCGATCCAAAACCAAAAAATTGGATTACTTCATTGGATCTGAATTCCAAATCAACAGGCTCACAAACTGCCCTACACAGGATGTATTATTTTATCAGTATGTATAATGAATACATACTAATTATTTTTCATGTCAATTCCACATTTTCTTGATAGAATGTAATCAATATGCAAAGTTATCTGGAAAGCCAAATTAAAGCATCAAACAATTCAAAAGCCAGATTCTTTATTTATACACATATAATATAGAGTAACAAATATATATGATCTACAAACTTCATCACCACACAAAGACACACAAATGATCATTAAAATCTTCAATTATCTACACTATACTGGTAGTGGCTAATTCGGTGTACTCATCTCCATTGCTCTGTTTGCACTCATAGTAAAGAACCGTGATAGCCATCATAGAGTACAATGTAACCACCTGCCCGAGAAGCTGGTACACGAACCCTACAACCAAACTACCAGCCTTGGAACCGGAAGCAAACATAACAAGTATTGTATTACATGCATATATGATGCCTGAGGCGATGCTCAATGCAAGAATTAAGAGAAATACTTGCATCTTCTTCCCTTTCAAAAGTTTTGTTGCGCATGAAATCGCACTAATTCCGTAAAAATTTGGCTCGATAACAGAAACTGCCACACCCATGGACAAAATAACTGATAAGTAGATCAAGACGACAAGAGAAGCTAACAGAATCAAAGGGATTATCAAAAACCATGAACTAGTGATATTAATATTGTATATACTGGAGACAAACCCAATTATGAAAATGATTGCAACAAAAATGATGAGGTAGATAAAGGCGAAGAGTGAAGCAAAAAGATGTGTAATTACTGGCCCTTTGATTATGCTCTTAACCTTGTGCAGCAATTCTTTCAGTGTCAGCATCTCTCCTAGATATGTTGTCGAGTTCGCATAGAAGGTAATGATTGACAGGAAACATGAAGTCACAAACAGAAAGACACAGTAAACAATTTCAATAATGAGCAATTTTTTGGTAACTGCCTTGATGGTATTCAAAAGCTCTGTAAATTCAGGGCTTGATGGGTCAATTGTTGGTAGCAACTTCGCTAACTCAGTCATCTTAGAAAGAAGAGGTGTGATGGATAGCTGCAAGCCGATGTAAAGCAACGCATTGCTTAGGATGTAGATCAAGAAAACATTAGAAATAAGTTTAGGATTCTTTGAGGGGAGGAGCACGGCTTGCCATAGGAAGGAAAAGGGGGAGGGAGACTTGGCCATGGACTTGAAGAGAAAATACTAATTGAGATTTAATTAGAAATGTTTTCTCTTTGGATTTGGTTAACAGCACATTATATGTATATATATGAACTTAGAAGCATAGAAGGCAAAATCGGCCGTTCCGGAGAGGAATCGGCTGTTCCGGAGCGGGATCGGACGTTACCGATCTGATTTCAGGCCGATTTACGCAGTTATTGGAGATTTCATCAAATTTCGTCCGTTCCGGCACCATTCTGGGGCAATTTCGGTCGTTCCGGCTTAATTTCAGCCAAATTTCGGCGGTTATTAGCGTTTTCTTGCTCTATCTCTTCCTCAGTTACCGTCACATTCATACATTCGTTCATCTCATGCGCTCCTCCACAATAGCCACATGCTGTTGCGGCATTGACTGCTGTTACCGTTCATCTCATTTTTATTTATTGTACTTGTTTTTTTATAATGTAAAATTGATCACTCAAAAGAGAGCAATGTTTCTTTTAATATTTATAAACTCGGAAATGCTATCGGTTTGGACTGCAAGCGCACAATCCTATCGAGTAGTATATTCGAGGTCGATCCACAGGGAATATCGGTTCAATACTTTGAGCGATCGAATCGCAACCTTTCGAAAGGCTAGACGAAATCTGAAAATTGAGAGATGTTGTTTTGATCAATATAAATTAGGAAGCAATTAAAAGTAATTAAAATAAAGATAGAGATGAGAATTCCTAGGGTTTCGGCACACCATTGCCACTCAATCCGCCTTGACAATATATTCCTGTTGCGTCTGATTTCCTGTTGTTGTTTAATGAAAGAAACCACATAGGTCACTGCGATTTATGTTACGCGAGAATGACAGATCTTTCACCGAGATTCTACATAGGACACTGTGATTTACCTTACGCAAATGTCTGATATCTCAAATACCCCAAATTACTACACAGATCACTGCGATTTATTTTACGCAAGTGATGGAATTTGGTACGCGTTTTGTTGGTCTGGTTTATGGTTTCCCCGCTAAGGTTTTCTTCACATAAACCTAATGGATCTCAACGAGGCTAATTCATACAAATAGTTTCTCTTGCCATTAAAGTACTGTCACTACCATAACGGACTCAAACTAGATCATTGAAGTTAGCTGAAGAGATAGTAAATCACAAAAGCATTTTGTTTCAACAACAAGAAATCATAATCAACAGAAATATATATATCAAAACATCAAGAGTAACAAGGTTTACTGCCTAGCCCTAAGAAAATGAACTTAGCCGCGGAACGGCATTGTTACAAGCACTCCTCTCTTCTCTCTTTAATCAAATCTAACCCTAATTACAAAGATAACTATTCCTTCTGCCCAGGGGCCTTATATAGGAGTGGAGGGACGTCTGGAGATTGAGTAGGGGCTAAGAAACTGATCTGGAAACAGCTGTCGACAGTTATTCCCCAAGAGACGCCTTCGGATACGGACCGTATTGGGCAATACGGTCCGTATTAGGACCTTGACGGTTAGGGTTTAATGCTTCCAGCGCTATCTTCTGGTCTGTGCTAGGCCTGGTCCGTATTAGGCAATACGGACCGTAACAGAGGCTTAGTCGATGAGCGTCGCTGATCCGATTGACCCGATTCTAGCTCCATTTGGAGTAAAATAGTCATAAAACCTGTTTTCTACAATAAAACATAAAGAAGGGTGACAGTAGCCTTTTTCTCTAATTAATTAAATATAAGTGTGAGAAAATATGCAAAACCTGAGCCAAAATCCTACGTAAATCATCGTTATTTTGACTTTGATCAAAAATCCACTTCTATGTTATCGGATCTCTTTATGAATTTAATACACGAATTCTTTCAAACATGAATAAATAAATTAATATTACAACTACAGATAGAATTAAAATAATTAAATACAGATAATCAAAGGGTATTAGACTCCATCCATAATTCATAATTAAATAAATGCAACTCATATTTCTTAATTCAAACAAACAAGAAGTAATAAAGAAAAAGAATAGAAGAAACCACTTTTTTCTCAATATCTCTTGTCAATTCTTGCACTAGAAGTCATTCTTATCCAAGTCTTTGCATCTTGTCTTCTTTTTAATGGACAAATAGGTAAGCATGATGTGCCTAAACATGAAAGTCAACTTGTTTATTGGAATTTTATAAAGGCAAAAATGAAGACCTAAGTTAACAAAAGAACAAGTAGACTAGCTAGGTCCAGAAACATGTACATCAGAAAAACTTGTCACAATAAAAAACTTGAGTAATTATATTGTCCCCCCGCTGTTTGGTCCCCTAAACGTCCCCTGATGATAACTAACTGTGTTAATCATTAATTAACGACTTTAACCAACAGTTAGTGGTTCCCGTTTAACTGTCAATACCCACTGGCGGGACCACTATTTTGAATACTTGCTCGATTAGGTATGAATATTTGTGCGACAGTGATCACTCAAAAGAGAGCAATGTTTCTTTTAATATTTTTAAACTCGTAAATGTTATCGGTTCGGACTGCAAGCGCACAATCCTATCGAGTAGTATATTCGAGGTCGATCGACAGGGAATATTGGTTCAATGCTTTGAGCGATCGAATCACAATCTTTCGAAAGGCTAGACGAAATCTGAAAATTGAGAGATGTTGTTGTGATCAATGTAAATTAGGAAGCAATTAAAAGTAATTAAAATAAAGATAGAGATGAGAATTCCTAGGGTTTCGGCACACCATTGCTACTCAATCCGCCCTGACAATATATTCCTGTTGCGTCTGATTTCCTGTTGTTGTTTTATGAAAGACACCACATAGGTTACTGCGATTTATGTTACGCAAGAATGACAGATCTTTCATCGAGATTCTACATAGGACACTGCGAGTTTCCTTACGCAAATGACTGATCTCTAAAAACCCCAAATTACTACACAGATCACTGCGATTTTTCTTACGCAAGTAATGGAATTTGGTACGCGTTTTGTTGGTCTGGTTTATGGTTTCCCCGCTAAGATTTTCTTCACATAAACCTAATAGATCTCAACGAGGCTAATACATACAAATAGTTTCTCTTACCATTAAAGTATTGTCACTACCCTAACGGACTCAAACTAGATCATTGAAGTTAGATGAAGAGATAGTAAATCACAAAAGCATTTTGATTCAACAACAAGAAACCATAATCAACAGAAATATATATATCAAAACATCAAGAGTAACAAGGTTTACTGCCTAGCCCTAAGAAAAGGAACTTAGCCGCGGAACGGCATTGTTACAAGCACTCCTCTCTTCTCACTTTAATCAAATCGAACCCTAATTACAAAGATGAGTTATTCCTTCTGCCCAGGGGCCTTATATAGGAGTGGAGGGACGTCTGGAGGTTGAGTAGGGGCTAAGAAACTGATCTGGAAACAGCTGTCGGCAGTTATTCCCCAAGAGGCGCCTTCGGTTACGGACCGTATCACCTGATACGGCCCGTATTAGGACCTTGACGGTTAGGGTTTAATGCTTCTAGCGCTATCTTCTGGTCTGTGCTAGGCCTGGTCCGTATTAGGCAATACGGACCGTACAGAGACTTCGTCGATAAGCGTCGCTGATCTGATTGACCCGATTCTAGCTCCATTTGGTGTAAAATAGTCCCAAAACCTGTTTTCTACAATAAAACATAAAGAAGGGTGACAGTAGCCTTTTTCTCTAATTAATTAGACATAAGTGTGAGAAAATATGCAAAACCTAAGCCAAAACCCTACGTAAATCATTATTATTTTGACTCTGATCAGACAGACAACTCGAAAGTATGTCATCATGGATCTCATTTGAAAGAGAAAATTGTGTAGAAGACGTTCGTGATTTTAGATTTGCAAAATTCCTCATAGATCGTCAGAAATATTGGTTAGATTGAACGGAGAAAAAAAAACTACCTCTAAAAACGTGTAAAGATGAGTAAGTGATGTGTCCAGTTTTTTTTTTAAATACTTGATATCTGAGGTATGAATACTTGATGTATTATATATGAATACTTGATATCTTAGGTATGAATATTTTATATTTTAGATTAGCAAAATTTCTCACATATCGTTAGAAATATAGGCGAGATTGAATGGAAAAAAAATCCACATCTAAAAACGTGTAAAAGATGGGTGTGTGATAAGAGAAATAAAAAAAAGTTTATATGTTCAATTTTTTTAGAAATATTAATTTGGTATCTTTGGTATGAATATTTGTTCGACGAGGTATGAATACTTACACGACGATGTATGAAATACTTTCTCGATGAGATATGAATACTTACATGACGAGTTATGAATACTTGAACAATGAAAAATCTGAAAGTACTTCATCATGGATCTCATTTGAATGAGAAAATTACGTAGAAGATGTCCGTAGTTTTACATTCGCAAAATTCCTCACAGATCGTCAGAAATATTAACGAGATTAAACGGAGAAAAAAAACCCACTTATAAAAACGTGTAAAAGATGAGTGTGTAATTAGAGAGAAAAGAAAGTTGATGTCTATTTTTTTTTTTTTTAATACTTGATGTCTTAGGTATGAATACTTAATATATTATATGATAATACTTGCATGCATAAGTATCCATACATACACGCGTCAGTTGTAAATTTTTTCAATCATAAGCGGTCCCTCAAGTAGTTAATGTAGTTAGTGGTCTCCATCGTACTTTACGCATAAGTTAATCAGGGGGACGTTTAGGGGACAAAATGGGGGGACTGTTAGTTGATCCCTAAAAACTTAATGGGCCTTTTCAATCTTTTCTCTTTAATTAATATCCATCATGAAATTCACCAAAATAAGGCACAACTTACAAATTGGTTACTCTTAATAAAATTGGCTACTATATTCACTTTTAATAAAAATGCTCAATCAAAATTGAGAATATTGCTTAATCAGTGTTTTTTTTTTGTTAAACTATCATTTCGTCCGAATAACACAACATTAATACTATATCATTTACAAAAATATTCGAACTAAACAATTCAAAAAATATCTGTACAATTTGAAATAGCACAATATTAGCATTGTTGCAATATTATTAAAATTGGCAGTCTTTTCATGCTGTTTTAACACATTAACCTAAATAGTACTATATTCGGTAGTATCAAATGATATATAGAATGAAAAAAGGAATGAAGTACTATATTCACTTTTAATAATGCTCAATCAAAATTGAGAATATATATTGCTTAGTTAGTGAGGGTACTCGGAACTGTTGTGCATTTTGACACAAACGTCTTATGTCCAAAAGAGAGACATGGTTCTCCACTGGCTGTTCGAGGAGGCTGTCATACTGCTAAAGTATCTCTCCACCATCCGGTCTGGGGTGGTTATTACTGTCAAAAAAAAAATTGTATAAATTGAATAGGTGAACGTCAACAATGAGCTTTAGCAAAGAGAGCTTAAGCATAAGGAATTGTAATTTTGTACAGGTATCTACACTTGATATTAAATTTAGAGGAGAAAAATAACTATGAAATGAAAAATTTCTATATAACTGCTGTATCGCAACAGAGAAGTAAAAAACAAGAAGTAATAAAGAATAGAAGAAACCACTAGCTTTTTTCTCAAAATCTCTTGTCAATTCTTACACTAGAAGTCATTCTTATTCAAGTCTTGCATCTTGTCTTCTTTTTTGTCCTTTCGGTGTTAATGTTGTAATCTAGAAGTCAATCATTGGATATTGTATTATAAGCTTTGTTCATCCATTGGATGATTTATATCACCCAATTTGAGTTAAAAACTTGAATTGTGAAACTCCATAATTGTGTATAATGATAAACTCTAAATTATCTGTAACTTTAATAGTTTTTTTTTTTTTTAAAACTTGATAGGAGCTACCAAGTGTGCATTAAAATAGACAAGTTTTACATCCCAACCCAACCATGTTGGTTAGTTTAGCATATCCAGTTTTATCGTCAACACTCGTGATCGTACATATAGATTGATCGAGTCCAAGTTATATACAATTTCTTGGAAATTTCATGTGTTCAATACTTTGAATATGTCAATCAATTATTTTTTGCTGCATATGCATGTAAGGAATTTCATTATTCTTTTATTGTACTTGTCTTTTTTTTTTTTTATAATGCAAAATCCACTTCTATGTTATCGGATCTCTTTATGAATTTAATACACGAATTCTTTCAAACATGAATAAATAAATTAATATTACAATACAGATATAATTCAAATAATTAAATACACATAATCAAAGGGTATTAGACTCCATCCATAATTCATAAATAAATGCAACTCATATTTCTTAATTCAAACAAACAAGAAGTAATAAAGAAAAAGAATAGAAAGAAACCACTTTTTTCTCAATATCTCTTGTCAATTCTTGCACTAGAAGTCATTCTTATCCAAGTCTTTGCATCTTGTCTTCTTTTTAATGGACAAATAGGTAAGCATGATGTGCCTAAACATGAAAGTCAACTTGTTTATTGAAATTTTATAAAGGCAAAAATGAAGACCTAAGTTAACAAAAGAACAAGTAGACTAGCTAGGTCCAGAAACATGTACATCAGAAAAACATGTCACAATAAAAACTTAATGGGCCTTTTCAATCTTTTCTCTTTAATTAGTATCCATCATGAAATTCACCAAAATAAGGCACAACTTACAAATTGGTTACTCTTAATAAAATTAGCTACTATATTCACTTTTAATAAAAATGCTCAATCAAAATTGAGAATATATATCTTAATTAGTGTTTTTTTTTTTGTTAAACTATAATTTCGTCCAAATACACTGTATCTTGGATGTATTCTAATAGAGTTTTTATGCATAATATTTGAGAAAAAAACGAATAAGCCAAAACATCTTTATTCTTTCAGCATAACATGTAAGGCCTTCTGCTTTGGAGAAGGCAGCTTCTCCTTAGTAGTTCCAAGGGGATCGTGAGGGTCCTCGGAACTGTTGTGCATTTTGACACAAACGTCTTATATCCAAAAGAGAGACATGGTTCTCCACTGGCCGTTCGAAGGAGGCTGTCATACTGCTAAAGTATCTCTCCACCATCCGGTCTGGGGTGGTTATTACTGCCAAAAAAAAAAAAATTGTATAAATTCACTACTACAGAAAAACAGATTGCACACGGACATTAATGGAAGAGCTACACGGATTTCCTGCTGTGTTTAAAGCCAGGGTGTATGAATAGGTCAGAAACTACACACGGATATTTAACCGTGTGTGATTATAATGATTTGTACACGGATATTCCCTAATTAACCGTGTACAAAGACCTGCCGGTGTCGCTCTACAAGTTACCGAGCTACACGGATATCCCCTAATTAACCGTGTACGATTCCTCTTTCTACACGGCTTTGTATTAAAAGTCCGTGTAGCTCTCTTAGCTATTATACACGGACTTTTGGTAAATATCCGTGTACAAATAGTTGAAGATTTTTTGTATTTCGCCTCCAGCAAGGCTATCATACACGGATTTTTCTAAAATATCCGTGTATGATTAGTATTGCACACGGTTTTTTATAAAATGTCCGTGTATAAATATATTTTTTTTTTTTTGTATATTTTGTTTTTGGGCTAGCCTCCAGCTTTGCTAGCCAATTTTTTGCAACAGAAATACAAATATTCATTCGAAACAGATTAATTAGCAAGAAATTACTAAATTTATACAAAATTCATATAGCAATAAATTCATTCGAAACATATTTTTATTACAAATCTATGCAAATCCATATCGAGGATTACAAAATTCCATGGCAAACCACCTTGCCCACATGCACCGCACATCGTCGATCTGATCCTTGGTGTAATGCGCTTGCTTTGTCACACTCTACAAAATTATAATTTGATAATAGTTAGTATTTCAGAAAATGTAGATATCAATTGCTTATTATATAGGAAATTAATATGAAGTACATACCGCTTTTGGGAATTGGAATTGTACTCTTTCGACAAAGTCCAACATGAATATCATCGTGTAATATGCGCATTCCCAACCCTCCTTCTGTTGCGGGCTCTGAAATTTACATTTAGCGGCATTTGTTAGAATGACAAAATTTTTTTTAACAAGAAATGAAATTTCTAACTCATAAAGAGTGTGCTCACCAACATCCACTTCCAACTCAACTTGCTTTTCTTGCGCGTGCCCGTGCTATCTGATCCTCCCTCTTTAATATATTTCGCAAAAGCCCTTACAAAATTGAGTGAATGTAATTAGCAATTTTATAATTTGATATGATTGAAAGAAATGCAAACCTATAGAATTATTATTGCTTACTTATTCACAAAAGGGAAGATAACTTTGCACTTGTCAGCCGCGATCCTTCCTTTGGGCTTACAAGAATCAACAATTATGCTCGTATTTAGGTACGGCACAATGAGAATCAAGCACCAATGTTTGCTGTGGGATCGAAGAGAAGAATTATAGTACTTTAGCATATAAAAGTGACACGAGTATTTGCTATGATTGATGGTGTGATTTCATTTTTTTATGTTTAACTTTTAATTCCTTTATACAATTCTTTAATTAAAATATAAACAACACATAAGTTAAGATTAGAACTAACCCCTCGTGGTATGGCATGAGAATGAATTTCTTCTCCTCCGCCTTAGCACGATGCATCGCAGAACACATGTACTCGATAGCCATATCCGGATAATATGTCACTGCCGTAGAACTCACTTTCTCGGGGTCCAGAAACATGCACAAGTTCTTCTGCTCAACCATCTCATCACAGTTTCGGACTAGCTTCCTGAAAACTCATCATATTGTAATTAGAATATATATTTGAGTTCTATACAATAATGAAAATATTTTAATATCACTAACATGAGGAAAATGGTGATGTGTGAAACATCGAGCCATTTGTCGGATGTCAAGTGGTGGAAGAGGTCCTTGAAGTCTTTGAACGACAGCAGGAGATCCCTGCCTTCGTGTAGAAACATCCCAGGTGGGACAGGGATGATGATAGCCTCCATGCCTTCGGGCGCCGTCATCAAGTAGTCGTGGAGAAGGCGCAAATCATTGGGCAAACGGCTGTATTCTTCTTCGGTGACCATAGGACGGGGCGGTGATTGTGGCGCGTCAGCCGCGACGTCGCAAGCCACCTCCTGACGTACCGGTGACATCGCCGTACCGGTAACATCATCTCCTCGTGTCTGTATCAAGTTATAGATGGATTATTGTAGTATTTCAAAAAGAGTGAGTTGAATGTAACAAATAAATGGATTTTTTTATGGATTACCTGATCCAAAACAATCTGACTCTTGGGCCATTGGACAAATGACATCCGTGCGTCATCAAGCACAAACATCTCGTCGGTAGGGACAGGAAGGGGTACGCGCTGCCACCCATCCACGACTAACTCAACCTGCACGCATGCATGGTCGGGCCTTAGCTGACCAAAGTGTACACTCTGGGCTCCTGGATGTACAACGCCCTTAGCAACGATCAGAGGAGCACTACCATGCAACAGGACGAGGTCGCATGCTCTGGGGTCCTGCAAATTTATAGGAAAGTTGTTTATTTTAATGATGCGATATTGTCTAACAAGGTTGCAAACAGGTTTTAATTACCTTTAGATTATGAACAAGTATTGATTACCTTGAGATTATCCAAATCGTCTAAGGCCCACGTGCCGGATGCTTGACTACTTCGCCGAATTCCCGGCGAAATGGGAGGTGGTTGCTCGGATGGCTGCGTAGTTGCTGATCTAATTTGTGTCAACATTGCTTCCATCTCAGCAAACCTTGCGTCGTACTCTTTGCTCACCTCCGCGCGTATCTGCGCAACTATCTCGTCTTTGTTTACCTTGGCACGAGATTTTCTTCGAGGTTTCTCTCCCTCCACTCGGAACACCTCCTTCCAGCCCCTGTAGACCCCTACACCCCTTACTCGACCCGGGTGTTCTGGATTCTCGAGCACTGCGGACAAGGAATCATTTTGTCGTTCGACACTCCGGGCACCCGAGTTGACCTCCTCCTCCACTTCCAACTGTTCAAGTAGAAGAATTAGTTAAAGCAAAAGAACAATTGATGTACTTTCGGAGTTATAATTTTCGGATGAATGTCACAAAGTAAGTATAAATTACTCTTACCATTCTTTGAGCCACGGGTTGCAAATCCTTTGGGAGTACTATCCTCCCGTCAGCGGTTACCTCGGCTCTACCCATGACCCAATCTTTGCCCCTAGGATTTTGGATCCTAACCACGGGTGAGTCAGAATCCTTGTTTTGGTCCAGTATTTTCCTCCATTCTGCCTTCTTACCCTCGTAACCAGCTGACCCTAGATGGTGTGGATACTTGTTGAAGGCAACGGTCCTCCTGCCTTCATCACTTTTTGCCTTCACAGAAACAAGACAATAACGATCAGTTAGTTTTAGAAAGATAAGTACATATCGAGAAAGAATAAGCATAAATTTGGCACGAGTTAGATACCTGGAACTCTTTGGTGGACTTCAAAGCTTGAAACGCATCCCAGTCCTCTTGTTTTAGCCATTTGTAGTAGCCGACCGGATTTCTCCCTTTCTCCATGAACTCCGTCTTCAACGTGCTCTTGTATTGCTTCCAACCATTGTTCATAATCTTCAAAGTCTTATCCTTTGGAACATCATTCTCGATGTTCCACTGAGCCTGATTGACACCAAATTTAGTGTATTCAAGTATAGATACATAAGTGAAAATAAAGCAAAGAGTTGTTAGGCACTTTACCTTCACCCTGTTCCACCACTCGTCCTTCACCGTATCCTCAAAATGATCCCATCTCTCTACAAGGATACTCGCATTTTGCCTCACCAAACTCGTACACCAATTTGAGTATTTCTGCCGTTTTTCTCCCTGCGCACGCCCGTCTTCTGTGAACCAGATTTCTTGATGGGTCTGCTCGGACATGCTCGTGCACATTGTCGGCCCTCTTCTCCTTCTTTCTGATGAGGCAGTAGCTTGATGCTCCTCTTCTGCCATCATATCGACGTACTCATCCTCATCCGACATGGTTCTGCATGAAATTAAAGATCAAATCATAAGTGACCAATAATTGATATTCTTGTACAAAAATTGATATTTTTGTACCAATATTTGAAATTAAAGATCAAATCATAAGTGACCAAATCATGAAATTAAAGATCAAATCATAAAATTGATATTTTGTACAAAAATCCTAAATTGATATTCTTGTACAAAATATCATAAGTGACCAATAATGAAATCCTAAACCTCCATTCTTGTACAAATATGCTAAAATGACCTCTTGCTAAAATGACCTCTTGCTAAAATGACCTCTTGCTAAAATGAACATAAAATAAAATTGACAAATCTAAACCTCTTGCTAAAATCACCTCTTGCTAAAATACCCTAAATTAATCAATTTTTGGCAAAATACCCTAAATCATATAACCTAGATTAATCAATTAACCTAGATTAATCAATTTTTGGCACAATTTTTGACATATAACCTAGATTAATCAATTAACCTAAAATACCCTATATTATAGCACCATTGATGAATGAATTGATATCCGGTATAGCACCATTTTTGACACCATTTTTGACATATAACCTAGATTAATGAATGAATTGAATGAATTGACACAATTTTTAACAAGTACCATAATGTATTCAAAATAATAGTACCACAATTTTTAACAAGTACCACAATTTTTAACAAGCACCACAATTTTTAACAAGTACCACAATTTTTAACAAGTACCACAATTTTTAACAAGCACCAGAACCCCTATTGCAAAATAATAGTAGAGAGAGAGACGCTAACCACGGGTGAGAGAGACCGCGGGTTAGAGAGAGAGAGACCACGGGTGAGAGAGAGAGACCACGGGTGAGAGAGACCGAGGTGGTGAGGCGGCGAGGCGGTGAGGCGGTGAAGAGCTCGGCGAGGCGGCGAAATTCTCTGTGAGGGTTTTTGGAACTGAACCGCTTAATTCTCTGTGAGGGTTTTCGGACTTATGAAAATTTTGGCAGAGAAGGATTTCGAAATAATAGTGTTTTCCTCATTATACACGGACTTTTAACTTAAAAGACCGTGTACAAAGAGCTTTCTACACGGACATAACTGTAAAGTCCGTGTGCAAATATCCTTTCTACACGGACATCTAGCTAATAGTCCGTGTAGCTCTCTTCCATTTCTACACGGACTATTAGCTAAATGTCCGTGTATAAATAGGTCTGACAGGCGGGTCCCAGGTTCAGTAAAATTTCAGGAGGTGAATATTTATAAAGTAATAATAAATTAAGTAAAATTTCAGATTTCTAATATTTATAAAGTAATAATATATTAAGTAAAATTTCAGATTTCTAATATTTCTAAAGTAATAATAAATTAAGTAAAATTTCAGATTTCTAATATTTCTAAAGTAATAATATATTAAGTAAAATTTCAGATTTCTAATATTTATAAAGTAATAATATATTAAGTAAAATTTCAGATTTCTAATATTTATAAAGTAATAATATATTAAGTAAAATTTCAGATTTCTAATATTTCTAAAGTAATAATAAATTAAGTAAAATTTCAGATTTCTAATATTTATAAAGTAATAATATATTAAGTAAAATTTCAGATTTCTAATATTTCTAAAGTAATAATATATTAAGTAAAATTTCAGATTTTCTAATATTTATAAACTTATACCGATATTTGTACCAAGCAACTAATATTAAAATCTAATAGTGAAATTTTATTTTATTTTATTAAAAACTAATATTAAAATCTAATAATGTAAACTTATTCCTTTTTTTATTTGAAATATTACAAGCTAAGGTTGCAATATTAAAAGCTACACGGTCTTAAACAAAATAAATATTATACATTATGCTTTTTTTTTCCTTTTTCTCCTTTTTTCCACTATTTGAACAGTACCCTCGGCCCATAATCCTTCATTGTGGTCGGACCGCATGTAGTCAGCTTCGTCTACCCCTTCAAGTGTTGCTACCTCAGTTTGCACATCGGTACAAAATGGAGGTACTTCGTCGAACTGGTCGTACTCTTCTTCATCGACGACATTTTCTACCCCGACAATCCTTCTTTTTCCGGATAGGACGACGCTCAACCTAGCATCACTCGGGTCAGTGGCATAAAAGACTTGGGTGGCTTGCTTGGCGAGTATAAACGGATCATCAAGATGCCCAACCCTGTTTAAATCAACGAGTGTGAACCCGTCGTTGTCAACTTTAACACCTCGGTCTTCGACCCATTGACACCGAAACACGGGAATGCTCAGGCGAGGACTGTAAATGAGCTCCCAAATTTCTTGAATAACGCCATAATATGACTTTGATGCTATTACAGCCCGACCATCTCCGGATCTACTAAATTCTTGAGAGGTCGCCACCAACGTCACCCCACTGTTTTGCATCGTGCTCTTATCACTCTGGGATTTAGTGTAAAATGTATATCCATTAATCTCGTATCCTTGGAATGTTCTAACAACAATTTGGGGTCCTTCGCCAAGCAGTTTAACAATTTCAGGTACGGGGTGTGACTGCACTCTTTCTTTCAGCCATCCTATAAAAGAACGATTATGCTCGTTAGTAAGCCACTTCTGACTCCTCGTGTAGTTTTGTTGTTGAAGGATTGTCATGTGCTCATCTATATAGGGAGCAACATCTGTCATGTGTTGTAGTACAATAAAATGTGCATTTTGTAGTTCATTTAGATCAGCAACTACGGCTCTCAACCCAATTGTCCCGACTCCTTGGAGCCTTCCCTCGTATCGAGATTTTGGAACGCCAATAGGATCCACACCGGTCAAGTAGTTGGTGCAAAAATCAATCACCTCCTCCGTAGAATATCCTTCTATAATGCTGCCTTCGGGTCGATGTCGGTTCCTTACGTATTTTTTCAAGATGCCCATGTATCTCTCGAATGGATACATATACCGAAGAAACACGGGACCACAAATCTTAATTTCTCTCACAAGATGAACAACAAGGTGAACCATGACATCGAAAAAAGATGGCGGAAAATACATCTCAAGTTGGCAAAGAGTCACGACGACCTCCTTTTGCAAAGAGTCCAATTTTAGAGGGTCTATCACTTTGGAATTTATTGCATTGAAGAAAGAACAAAGCTTCGTAATGGTTTGACGAACATGCTTTGGTAAAATTCCCCGAATTGCAACGGGAATTATGTGTGTCAATAAAACATGACAGTCGTGAGATTTCAGACCGACCAGTTTCAAGTCCTTCATCGACACCAACTTCTTAATATTCGAAGAATATCCTGATGGGACTTTTATACCATTGAGGCATTCACAGAAGCTTGTTTTCTCTTTCTTTGACATGGTGCACAGTGCGGGGGGTAGGTATGTGCGCTTCCCTTTCTCCTGCGGTGCGAGCTCGTGTCGTATTCCCATCTCTACCATGTCTTTTCTCACTTTAATACCATCCTTAGTCTTCCCCGGAATGTTCAATAATAAACCAATTAAACTGTCACAGACATTTTTTTTGACATGCATGACATCTAGGCAATGCCTCACTTCTAAATATTTCCAGTACGGTAGCTCCCAAAATATGGACCTCTTTTTCCAAATATTCTTCGGTAGTGCTTTGGCGCATTTTCCAAAAACAACATCAATGTTTTTTACCCGTTCGAAGACACTCTCCCCGTCTAATGGATGACGAGCCACTCCAAGCTCAATTTTCCCGTTGAATGCCATCTTCTTCTTACGATATGGGTGATTAATAGGAAGAAACCTACGATGCCCCATGAATACATTCTTTTGACAATTTTTCAACCTCAGCACCTGCGTGTCATCTTCACAGATCGGGCACGCTTTTGCTCCTTTACAAGTGTAACCCGACAAATTCCCGTACGCGGGGAAATCATTTACGGTGCAAAACACCATGGCCCGCAAGTTAAAGGTCTCTTTCATATACGCATCCCACACCGGGACGCCATCACGCCACAATTTTTGGAGGTCCTCGATTAATGGTGCGAGATATACATCTATGTCATTTCCGGGTTGTCTGGGTCCTTGGATTAGTAATGACATCATTATATATCTGCGTTTCATGCACAACCAAGGAGGAAGATTGTAGATGCATAAAAGAACTGGCCAAGTACTGTGCCGACTGCTCATACTTCCAAACGGACTCATTCCATCTGAGCTCACCACATCCTAAGGTTCCTCGTTTCAGAACCAAATTCTTTGAAATGTCTGTCAATGTTTCTCCATTGAGGAGAATCAGCCGGGTGCCTTAGTTTACCGTCATTTTTGCGCTCTTCTTCGTGCCAGCGCAATAATTTTGCATCTTTGGGATTCACAAACAACCGTTTGAATCTCGGTATTATCGGCAAATACCACAACACCTTAGCCGGAGGTCGGCCATTTGTGTCCTCGTTACAATCATCAGTGTCCTGGTCCTTACGATGTTTATATCGTGAAACACCGCATTTAGGACAGACATGCATGGCCTCGTACTCGTTACGATACAATACACAGTCATTCGGACATGCATGTATTCTTTCGATCTTCAACCCCATTGGACATATCAACTTCTTTGCCTGATATATTGTACCGGGTAACTCGTTGTTATCTGGGAGCATTTCTCCTAAAAGCTGTAATAAGGACGTGAAACTCTTATCGCTCCAACCATTGTCTGCTTTCAAGTTTAATAATTTCAACACAGCTGACAGTTTTGTAAAATTGGTACACCCGGGATACAACGGCTTCTTGGATTCATTAGACAAATTTTGAAATTTATCATAATTTTTATCACTAATTTCATCTTCCACATCACGTAACATATCCTCCAAATTTTCAGTAAACTCGTGTTCTACATTTTCATCAAAATTCCTCTCCATCTCATCATCGTCATTTTCGGGTTCGACGTTATCAGAATATTCGACACTCTCATAATCCTCGTTCCAATCAAGTTCAAAATTATCAGAAATTCCAACATTCTCATCATTCAATTCACGATTACAATCTTTATTGGCACTACTACTTTCCCCAAATTTCTCACCATGCATGAACCAACATGTATATCTCTTCTTAAATCCCCGACAAATCAAATGAGCTCTAATTTCTTCGATGTCCAAAAATCTTAATAAATTTTTACAATCTTTACAAGGACATAAAATGTCTTCTTCTTTTTTCTTCACTCTATAACTCTCAGCAAATTTTATAAACTCATCAACGCGAACCAAATATTCTTCACTGTCACGTCGCATTTCATACATCCAGCTTCGATCCATCTGTAAATTAAATTAAAAAAATGATTTGATCAATTAATCATGCATGCATGGTCAACATTCTCCTTCGTGTACAAAATTTTGGGCTTACAAAGGGCCGGTTTACAATCCTAACCCACTCTTTGAATATTATGTCTCATATGTGAACACATATTAGCGAGATTTAATTAGTATTTGAGAAAAATTCGGCAGCATTTCCCCTTAACTCCCCAAGTATGCGTACGAACCACATACTCGTAGGAGCAATAAGGGAAAATACTGTCGAACTTTCCTCAAATACTAATTAAATCCCGCTAATATGTGTTCACATCCTAAATGAGACATAATATTCAAAGAGCAGTCCCAAAACGGGGACTATCCAAAATTAATCCCTATTGGATTAATTTTGAACGGGCATGGACCTAAAAGCATCTAAAGGTGGGTTATTGGACCACAATACACTAATTAATTACATCTAAAATTAAGAAATCAAGCATGCATGAAATGACCTAATTAATAAGCCTAAATAACAGAAAATTAGAGGAAGAAAATGATTTAAATACATATTACTAACCTTAGAAAGATGGAGAGGAGAAAATACAAACTTAATTCAAAGATCTCAGATCTCAGCTGCTGGCCTCGATCAATTCGCAGAAATCTGATAGGAAATAGCTCAGTTCAGAGAGATGTATTAACTAAAAGACTTGATCAAAACGGCGCTGGAAGGGGAAGACATTAAAACCCTACACTATTATACACGGCTATTTAGTTATAAATCCGTGTAGCTCTCCAACTAAACATACACGGCTCTTTTGTTATTAATCCGTGTACAATTATACTATTTATACACGGATATATTATCAAAAAACCGTGTGTAATATTCCTACACGGCTTTGTATCAAAAAACCGTGTAGCTCTCTCAATTATTTGCACACGGACCTCTTTACACACGGATTTTTGGTTTCTAATAAACCGTGTAGCTCTCTCTAATAATTCTACACTGATTATTAACTAATTATCCGTGTAGAAATCGTGCAGATCTTTTGAACAAGTAAAAAATCATATTTGGTACACTGTTTTTAATATAATTGCCAAATCCGTGTACAATGTGCAGTGTACAAAGCCAGTTTTTGTAGTAGTGGCGTTTCCTCAATTTCTTCAAACACCTCCATTGGTTCCTCCTCCGGCTCTTCCTCAGGTTCGCCCTGAGGCTCCTCCTCCGCCATTTGTTCCTCCATTTCCACCTCCGTCGGCTCCTCTTAACGGGTCGAAGTCACAAATACCTAGTTCAATTAAAGGCTCTGTTTGACACCGGTCATCCAAGGAGATGCACAAGAACACAACTGTTTATAAAGTAATCCGTGTAGAAAGCGCTATAGTTGCACACGGGTAAATATCCGTGTGTAATTATTTACCTATTTATATACCCTCATCACCTACATGGCAGGAAATCCGTGTAGCTCCTCCAGTTATGTCCGTGTGCAATCTCTTTTTCTGTAGTAGTGAGAATAGAAGAAACCACTTTTTTCTCAAAATCTCTTGTCAATTCTTGCACAAGAAGTCATTCTTATCCAATTCTTTGCATCTTGTCTTCTTTTTTGTCATCTTGTTAGTTAGAAAGTTGTTCTCTGTTGTATTTACTTTACAGCTGATGAGTTGAGATCCGACTGGTTATATAAACCAAGTCAGTGTAACAATACAAAATCAATGAAATACATAATTCATTCTGTCATTCTATCTCTCTCTTCTATCTGATTCCTATCACAAAGGCCTTAATTTTAATGGATAAATAGGTAAGCATGATGTGCCTAAACATGAAAGTCAACTTGTTTATTGGAATTTTATAAAGGCAAAAATGAAGACCTAAGTTAAAAAAGAACAAGTAGACTAGCTAGGTCCAGAAACATGTACATCAGAAAAACATGTCACAATAAAAACTTAATGGGCCTTTTAATCTTTTCTCTTTAATTAATATCCATCATGAAATTCACAAAAATAAGGCACAACTTACAAATTGGTTACTCTTAATAAAATTGGCTATTATATTCACTTTTAATAAAAATGCTCAATCAAAATTGAGAATATTGCTTAATTAGTGTTTTTTTTTGTTAAACTATCATTTCGTCCGAATACACTGTATCTTGGATGTATTCTAATAATAGAGTTTTATGCATAATATTTGAGAAAAAAAAGAAATGTAAGGGGCGCTAGGCCTTCTGCTTGGGAGAAGGCAGCTTCTCCTAAATAGTTCCAAGGTGATCGTGAGGGTCCTCGGAACTCTTGTGCATATTGACACAAACGTCTTATGTCCAAAAGTGTGACATGGTTCTCCACTGGCCATTCGAGGAGGCTTTCATACTGCTAAAGTATCTCTCCACCATCCGGTTTGCTAGCTTGAACAACTGTATCTTACCCTCTGGGGTGGTTATTACTGCCAAAAAAAAAATTGTATAAATTGAATAGGGAAACGTCAAATGAGCAGCAAAGAGAGCTTAAGAATAAGGAATTGTAATTTTGTACAGGTATCTACACTTGATATTAAATTTATGGGAGAAAAATAACCATGAAATGAAAAAATTCTATCTAACTGCTGTATCGCAACAGAGAAGCATTTTTAGGAAAGTAGAATAAATAAAAAAAGAGTATACAAAAAATTTATTTACTGCCAGTACCTCCACTGGGAATATTGCTTTCCATGGCACTAGCATGCCTCTCGCATTGACGTTTAAGTGTACTGACCCACCTCTTGGCACCGAATGCAACCCCCGTAAATACCAAGGGCCTGTACAGGAGGTGAACTGCATCTCCATAATGCACTTCAACATGCTCATTTCCATAATTCAATTGTCACACAGATGGACTACTACAATAAAACCAACACAACAAACATGTTGCATGTTCAGAGACATTAATGCAACAAAACTAACAACCCTACACCAGACTATATCCTATCAATACCAAGTATACCGAAGGAATTGCTTCCCACTTGCCATCTCTTGTGATCCATTCAACTTCTCCTTTGATATGATGTCCTTGGAGTTAGTTAATAATTTGTACATTTTTTCCTTTCCGTGCTCAGCCAGCAGGACTGTACTCATACTTCTCTTCACTACTCTGTAGTATCATGAAGTTAGTTCAAGTGTCATAGAGAAGAAAAAAACAAAACAAAGTAATAAGTGATACAATCTTATATTCCTACAAAAAAACAAGTGGCACAACCTAGCTTTTCTAATAAACATTATAAACTAACACAAATTGATGATATACATAATCAAGTACCTGAATTACATCATTGAGCGATGCTTCACTTCCCGCAGACCCTGTTTTATTGAAGAATTTCTCTTTAGCACATTTTGGACAGTGCCATTCTCCCTCCGCGGGCCCTGTTTTATTGAAAAACAAAACAGAATTCAAAATGCAAGTCATATTAGATTAAAGATAAAGTACCAAAAACTGAAGTAGAACAGAAGTATTACAAAATTTAATATGTTCATCATCACCTCGACCCGTGGATTTAGACATTTCAAGTGATAGGTACGGGGATAGCTGTCCCAACATAACAGCTCACCACCAATGTTGCACTCTTCGCATTCATAGTAGTGCTACATACAAAAGGATCATAAGTATGAAAATAAAAAGAATTTGAGAGGTATGTCCATATTTGTCAAAACATTATAATAAAAATAATATACATAGAGCACTTACTCTTGCTACGAGACAACGAATTAGCCAAACCATCCATACTTCTGTCACACCTTGTGTCCCAGCATGCCGAAGTGCAATATTTTTTTGCGAGTGAGGCTACGGTACTATGCATAGCACGGTTTGGTCCGTGCTACGGCTCAATACTTGAGTTTTCAAAATCCTAACGGTTGATCCGAACAGTTCAACATGATTATAAAATGAATATGTACTTGCAAACCAAATTTTACATTTTTTCAAATTTTTTTACTATTTTTTTAGATAGGTAGAAAATCACTTGATCTGAAAATTCTGGACCATCCAAAAACAGTGATTTTTCTACCTATCTAAAAAAATAGTAAAAAAAGTTAGAAAAAATGTAAAATATGGTTTGCAAGTACATATTCATTTTATAATCATGTTGAACGGTTTGGATCGACCGTTAGAATTTTAAAAACTCAAATATTGAGCCGTAGCACGGACCAATCCGTGCTATGCATAGCACCGTAGCCTCACTCTTTTTTTGCATCCATCTACGTGATGTTAACCTACATTCCCAATGAAAAGATAGAAAAGAAAAAATAAACAAAGTCAAACTAAAAGCACAGTTTTGGTTTTTTTTTTATAGAACAGTTTTGGTTATATAACAATCCAGTTCTCTTTTAAGGTGTTTACAAAAACAAATAGTTAATACCTTATTGATATATTTTACCATAATTAATTGATTTCAAAGCAGTTAATCCATGTACTTTAATTAATCTTTATTAAATCATATGGTAATTTTCACAAGAATTAGAGGAAGATGAAATACAACCTGTAGTAGACGCAAGAAAACAAGTAAAACATGAAAGACAACCATAAGAAAATAAAAGACAACAAGCAGAACAAGAAATACAATTAGAAGAAAATAAAATACAACATGTAGTAGACGAAAAAAACCAGTTGAACATGAAAGACAACCAGTAGAGCAGGAAAGACAACTAGAAGAAAATAAAAAACAACTAGTAGAAGATGAAAAACAACCAGTAAACCACTAGTACAGAACACGAAAGACAACAAGAAGAACATAAAAGTCTACTACTAGAACATGAAGGACAACTAGTACAAGGTGAAATACAACTAGAAGAATATGAAATACAACTTGACGAAGATTAAATACATCTTGTAGTAGACGAAAGAAAGCCATTAGAATATGAAGGACAACTAGTACAAGGTGAAAGACAAGAAGAAGATAAAATACAGCCTGTAGCAGACGAAAGGAACGCCATTTGAATATGAAAGACAATTAGAAGAAGATGAAATACAACTAGTAGAAGGTGAAAGACAGCTCGAAGAAGATGAAACATAACCAGTAGAACATGAAAGATAACTACAAGAAAATATAAGACAACTAGCAGAAGGTGAAAGACAACCAATAAACAACTAGTAAAAGATGAAAGACATTTAGAAGAACTTGAAAAACTACTAGTAGAACATGAAAGACAACCAGTATAAGGTGAAATTAAACAAGAAGAATGTGAAATTCAACTTGAAAGACAATGAGTAGAACATGAAAGTCAACCTGTATATCATGAAAGACAACTAGAAAAATATGAAAAACAATTAGTAGAAGGTGAAAGACAACTAGAAGAAGATGAAACATAACCAGTAGTTAACTAGTAGAAGATGAAAAACAACCTATAGTAGACGAAAGATAACCAGTAGAACATGAAAGATAACCAGTAGAACATGAAAGAGAACCAGTAGATCATGAAAGACAACTAGAAGATCGATGAAAGACAATTAGTATAAGGTGAAAGACTACTTGAAAAAGATGAAATACAACTTGAAGATGATGAAATACAACATGTAGTAGATGAAAGAGAACCAGAAGAACATGAAAGAAAACCAATAGATCAGGAAAGGCAACTAGAAGAAGATGAAAGACAACTTGTAGAAGGTGAAATACAGCGAGATAAGATAAAAGAGAACCAATAGAACATGAAAGACAACCAGTACAAGGTGATTGACAAAGAGAAGAAGATAAAATACAACTAGAAGAATATGAAATACAACCTGTAGTAGACGAAATAAAACAAGTAAAATATGAAAGACAACCAGTAGAACTTGAAAGACAACCATAAGAAGATGAAAGACAACTAGTAGAAGGTGAAAGACAACTAGAAGAAGATGAAAGATAACAAACAGAAATGAAATACAACCAATACAAGGTGAAAGAAAACTAGAAGAATATTAAATACAACTAGAAGAATATGAAATACAATTAGAAAAAGATGAAATACAACCAGTAGGACTTGAAAGACAACCAGTAGATCATGAAAGACAACTAGAAGAGGATAAAAAACAACCAATAGATCATGAAAGACCACTAGAGGAAGATAAAAGACAACCAGTTAAACATGAAAGACAACTAGTACAAGGTGAAATATAACTAGATGAAATACAACTAGAAGAAGATCAAATGCAACATGTAGTAGACGAAAAAAAAACAGTTGAACATGAAAGACAACCAGTAGAACATGGAATACAACTAGAAGAAAATTAAAAACAACTAGTAGATCGGTGAAAGACAACCAGTACATCACTAGTAGAACATCAAAGACAACAAGAAGAACATGAAAAACTACTAGTAGAACATGAAAGGCAGCCAGTACAAGGTAAAATACTACTAGAAAAATATGAAATACAACTTGACGAAGATGAAATACCTCCTATAATGGACGAAAGAAAACCAATAGAATATGAAGGACAACTAGTACAAGGTGAAAGAAAACTAGAAGAAGATGAAATACAACTAGAAGAATATGAAATCCAATTTGAAGGAGATGAAATACAACATAAACATGAAACACAACTACAAGAAGATGAAAGACAACTAGTAGAAGGTGAAAGACAACTAGATGAAGATGAAACATAGCCAGTAGAACATGAAAGACGACAAGTACAAGGTGAAATACAACCTATAGTGGACGAAAGACGACCAGTACAAGATGAAATACAACCTATAGTGGACGAAAGACGCCCGGTAGAACATGAAAAACAACTAGAAGAAAATTAAAGGCAATTAGTAGAAGGTGAAATTATCTTTAAATATCAAACGAACATTTCTCATTCAAGTTTAATTAATGAAATCTATATCCAAAGATGCACCAATTTAGTTATTTATTGAAAAACATAAAGTTTTTCCTTTTTACTTCACATTTCCTTTTTCCTCTACTGAAGATTGCTATTCCAAGAGCGAACCTCGTGCAACTTGAGCATGACTGTCGCCCTAATAGCCAAAGCCTCAAGCAAATTAGAATTAGACCCGTGACAGTACTGCTTTCGCTTACAATCACGTTAATATGAGGTCTAATCAAACACCATACCCAATGTATACATTCCGATATGTAAATATATCAGCCCCTGATACACTGATCGTATCCTATGCTTTTGCAATCACACATATTCCGTTCTTTTCCAAAATTCGTTTCAATAACGTTCATGACATCTTTCGATAGATTTCTACAAGTCAAATCTATTGGTCAATACGATATGCTTCTATCTTTGTATCTCATTTATTGGTGGTCTAAACAAATGAAAACAGATTGTTTGATGCAACATGTATAATTCGACCATCAACAATAAATAAATAAAATATGTAGCAAACGGTTAAGTAATTTAACATATCAGGAAAATACTCGCACCTGAGATTTCGTAGCTAGGTTCCTAAGCGTACTCTTTACGTTCGTCATGTCTCTCAATCTCTAGACTTGAACCTAAGTTATATAATTACTAACTTTTATTAATATTGTTTCTGTATAATAAGTACTTTTATATTTAATTATTTTAAATCATTATTTATCATAAATTTAAATTCATTAAAATACTAAATTTGAAATTTATAATAATAAAAAATAAAACAAATATGAATATTGTCATTTTTGATTGGCTTTTAAGATAATTAAAGAGAAAACTTAATAATAAAGAAAACTTTTAGATTTTCATAGATTTTAAGAAATACGTACTAATAGATTCAAAATTCAGATTTGAATATATTTAAAGAGGATACTTATTTTAATAAAGAGAATGTGATGCATTTAGTGTTAGTCATGAAAACTAATGTAGAAAATAAAGATGAAATACTTCTTTCTCAAAAAAAAAAAAAAATAGATACTATATATTTGGATAAACAAAGATGTTGATGCAAAGATATTATATATAAAATAAGTCTAGATGATATAAGATAATGTGAACTAATATTTAAATGATGAATTAAGATATACATGTAGTGGAAAAATATGAATATAACAGTAAGAGATATTATTAAAGACAAACTAATTAACCTGCCGAATGAAATAGTGATAAATATGATGACAGGCGATTAAATATGAATTGAGTGTAATAATTGAACGTGAATGAGGAAGTAGGCAGAGAATAAGAGGGGTACCAATTAGTGCAGCAGGAAAGTGAAATAAAACTGAAGGGTGTGGAGTCGAATTTACAACAGAGGGGTTTATTTATAGAGGGGGTTAATTTTGGGTTGAGAATTAATTAAGAAAATATGGGCCGCATAAAATTGATTGGGCTGGACTTCATTTGATCTATTAATTTAAATATTTATTTAATTTGTCATTTATTATTTGGGCCTAAATATAAATATTTATTTAATTAGACTTTATCATATTTATATTTAATTCGTCTTTATCATATTTATTTTTTTAACATAATTCGTCTTTTATTAATACCTTCGCAGATGCTGCAAATTCGTGAAGGGGAATCAAACTCTCAATCTTTTGATAACCAGCAGTCTTAGGACTTTGTTCCTAGCCAACTGTGCTACCTCTCCTTTCATTGTGACCAATAAGTCAATCATTAGATTTTGTATTCTAAGTTTTGTTCCTAGCCAACTGTGCTACCTCTCCATAATTGTGTATAATGATAAACTCTAAATTATTCCTAGCTTTGATAAGAGTATCAATTTAAACTCGTGGATGTGTATTACTGAATACAACATTGGATAGACCCAACGTGAGACTGTAAAATTTGAAGGTCTGAGATGCTAATTTTTCCTACATGAGAAATGTGTATTTGTAGACGGTGTTCAACACTTGTCTTGACCGGGAGTCGTAAATATGATGCTTCAAATATGCATGACTTGTACACGCTCATAAAAAAAGCTAATGTTTGTATGCATCAATATTCTTTAGCCCTTCTTGAAAAATGAAATTACATTGTACACAAATTTTGAACATCCTCTTTTTCAGTTTTCTAATCCCGCTCCCCTAAATGAATAATATCTTTTTTTATTTTATTTTGAGAAACTTGGCAAATGGTGCCAAGTGGCTTAAGTTAACAGAAAAGTAAATTATAACACATTCTCAGGCCCATAGCACCTAAATTACAAATTATGCATTTGCTAAGGATCCCCAAAACGCTGAAACAAAGTCAGCAATTCAGCAATTAATGTTTGTGCCATAGCTATGCCTCTTGTATGATTCTTCCAACCTTCATTAGAGCTGTAGGGAACTTTCAGTTGCTTTTATTTAATTTAATGAAATTGTTTGTTGGGCCATCGCCAACTAATCTTCCTAAAAGAAAAAAAAATAATTCTCTGTTGCAAATAATTTGTTTTAGCTAGATTGTTATATCTATGCATACGCTATCTACTGTAAGATATCATCTGTATTTCTTAACAAAAATTAATGCAAGGGAACTCTTCAGAGATGAATAAAGGAAATAGAAATTACAAACTTGTTTAATTGATAAATGTTCTTTAAGAAAATAGAAATTACAAATTTCTTAAATTGACAGTTCCTTTCTTAAATTGACAGTGTTCCTTTAGGCACAAACAATTGATGGAATTGTGCCTCACTGATCAATGGTAGATGAATGAAACAACCAAGAAACATTTGAATAGTCAGAAGAAAGAAAATAAATCCAGCAGAAGGCTTCAATCAATTGGATTTGGTTTCTCTATGGCCTTGTCCGCACCGCCACAGGACTCCTTACATACTGTCTTCCATCCGACCATGTAATGCTTCCAAATACATAGTTAGAGCTAGGGGTATCTACATTAAATGTCACCTTAAATTTCTTCTCTTCACCAGCGCCGAACTTTAAACTATCGGGCTCCACCTTCACTCGAATACCTCTCGGTTCCTCAACTGTTGCAGTGTATGTGCCTGCCGGACCGACATTTTTAACTGTGCGGGTTACTGTAACTGAGCCTGTGAGGTTATAAATTGAAAATGATGGGTAGTTCAAGTCTTTAATATCTAAACGATTTGAAGGGCATTGATAGCCCGGCTCGAATGATGATAGTTGGGTTGAGTTGTATCCAAGAGAGCAAAGGAAGTTCAAATAGTCGGTCGCGTTGAGGTCGTAAACCAAACCCGGATCTGCTGCTGCATTTGGGTTCACATGGCCCGACCCGTAGCTGAACGGGGTTGCAGTTACAAAGACTGAGTTTAAGATATTCTTTCCTTGATTATCTTTGATTGATGCTGCAATTTTTTGTTTTTAAAGAAAAAAAAACACTCTATTAGTAATATAAATTAAAGCACCTCAAGGGAAAAAAAAATCAATATAATTTTTCAATTAGCAAAACAATTTCAGCAACGGGGAAAAGCAGAACAGGACATTATGGTTTTCTGAGCATAAACAGATGATAAAATTTATAAAATAAACTTTAGCCATTGACTTTTTGTTTATAAACCATTGACTGAACAGAAATTAAGATAATAAAACCATGTAAATTTTCTAATGGGATAATTGTTAGGTCCATTTGAGCTTAACTCTCGGAACATCAGATGAATTATTTATTACAAAGAAAATTTATTTCAGAACTATCTTAAAAATGCTAGATGCCTACATTGGTTGGAATGAATATCAAAAGGAATTTAGTAGGAAAGGAATTTTCACGGAAACCCGACCCATGAATATCAAAAGGAGGACGGACCACTATTTCTAGCGTGATAATCGATTACCCTTGTACCTCGGATAGAAAATATCTTTATAAAACAATTTAAAAAAGGTCTGACAAATATTTTTTAATTAACTCAGAAAAAGTTAAAAAAAGATATTGTGGATAATAGAAGTTGACCATGATTCCTTTAAAGGGTCTGGAATTTCTAATTCAAATACAACTCAACCAGACATATATATAACTCAATGCATATTGTGCTCAACTGTAGTACACATAACCATAAAAAAATTACCAGAATTTATGTATTACCAGTGGTCATAATAGCTGATCTGATGGCTGCTGGGGACCAATCAGGGTAGAGAGTGTGAAGAAGACCCACAACCCCTGAGGTGTGGGGGCACGCCATGGACGTACCAGATACAAAATTGAATTTAACACGGCGTTTATCAAAGTCCCAACCAGTTGGTGAAGTTGCCTCAGTGTATGCTGCTATCACACTGACACCTGGGGCCGTTATATCCGGCTTCAAGATTCCAGGGGTAATTGTATTTGGCCCTTGAGATGAAAATGAAGCAATATAGGGTGCCGGCATTGTGTTGAGCACAGTTTCTGGCTTTGTTACATAACCAAGCACTGTACTGAACGCACTGTAATTTAGAGAGCCTGATGTAAGCTTTAGGGTTATTTTTATTTCACTATTACATCACTTATGTAATGGACCATATCATGAATGAAATACGGGCTAGACCCATATTTTTCTTCAAAAAAAAAATACAACATGACATCTGATCACTACATTCTATGTATTGACTTGGAAATATCTCGGGACGCATAAAATCTTATTTTTTTTATTGAAGGGTCCCAGTACATCCCAACATCTTTTAGATGCTATCCTCGAGAATTGAACATGTGTCTCTTCGTAGAGAGATGAGGGCTCATGCCATTACACTAAGCCCGCAGTTCATGCTTAAAAACTTTTAGCAGCAAGGTTTATTTGCTTTGTGCTATACCTCAAAGTAACAACTAAAATCTAATACCATTTAACTCATATAATATGTACAAACCTGTTTGATTTGAGGTAAGACAACAAAGTTTGACTGTCAGAGTAGGTCATTGCAACAGCTGGCAGGATGTGTTTGTCAGGAATGATATTGTTGCTGGCGGTGGCAGGATTAATCAAGACCATACCTACTCCACCAGCTTCCAAAACAACTTCTCCTTTCTCTACTCGAGCATTTGTTCCTCTTGCACAAATCACTATTGAACCGTTAACCTTTGCAGAATCTAACGAACCATAGAGGCATAGCCGACTGCCATATAATATTCATACATATCATATGTTAATAGCTGATTTTCATACTGAGAACAGCTGCTTGCCCAAGTTATATGTCAATAAATTAAATAATGTTCAAAGTGTGCCACATAATATTTATCCATGTCTCAACTACTTTTGATCGATGTCATGATTGTTAGTCTCATTTTTGTTTCTATTTGTTTGATTTTTTTTGAGAGAAATTCTATTTGCTTGATTTTTTTTTCTGATTTTGTGCGTTTGCTATAGTACCTTGGGGCATGGTTGCTAGCTAGTCGGTACCTTTGCTCGAAATTTATCTAGTTTATATTAATAACATTTATTATTCTAACTAGTAAATGTCTTACGCATCATTTTCTGTTGAATTGGCCGTTTTAGCGTCTGTTGACATGATAATTGGGTACTTTCCTTTTGCTAGACTTGCTGATGAGAGGCTCAGACCCTAAATTTTTAAAAAGGCATTCAGGTTAATTAAATTTATTATTAGTAGGAAACCAAATTTAAGTCAAATTTCAAATAAATTGTTAACTGAAATGTCATGAAGTCAAGTAATATATTATCACACAGAATTAATTGACTGCAAGTAAAAATGCACAAGGATCGATCTTCTTTTATGGTAGCTTAACTAGCATATCTATAATTAATGATATTATAATCTGAATAAACGTATTTTGAACTACCTTCAGGCTGGTGTTGCCGAAAGACACATAGGCAGGGAACTCCCGATCCATTGTGCTAGCTGCCACTGTGAATATCCATGGTGCCAAATTCGAGACCGTTCCAGCGGTAGGACCTGAGTTACCTCCCGAGCAGATAACTTTTATGCCGTTCTTGACTGCATGAAATGACCCAATGGCAATACTGTCCTTGAAATAATCCCTCGGTATCCCACCCACGGACATAGAAATGACATGGACGCCATCAGAGATAGCTGCATCAAAGGCTGCAAGGATGTCGGCACCAAAACATCCAGGAGACCAGCATACCTATATATATTGGTAAGAGCAAACATAAGCATATACAGAAGCATCAGTAAGATATGTTTGTTTAAATTTTTTTCGGGTATATAGAAAATCAAAACTAACAAACCTTGTACGCTGCAAGACGGGCATAGGGCGAACCCCCTTTAGCCGTGCCTCTGCCATGGCCAAAGAAGCTCGCATTAGCCACAAATGTTCCGCCAGCTGTCGAAAGAGTATGAGTCCCATGGCCATCTGTGTCACGAGGTGTCTGGAAGGATATGTTAAGTGGCGCCCCCTCATATGCCTCATATCCCTTATTAAAGTATCTCGCACCAATCAACTTCCTACAGAAAAATATGTATCATAACCCTAGTCAAGGTTATACCATGTGCATATATATACACTAGCAAGCCATTAATTGCAAACAACTAATATGGTCTTCAACATTAAAAAAACTAATATGGTCTTCAAATGATTTTTTTTGCAACGTCCTATTCAAATCCCAATTGAAACATGATCTATAGTAACAAAATATTGGTGTCATTGTAGCAAAATGCGCTTGGCAAAATTAGACCCAGCTTTATACAACTGAACTATGTTCTTGATGTTGATTTCTTTTCTTTTTTTCTTATGAAAAGTTTGACGGCATAAAATTTTGTTTACAGAACAGATGGCAAGACAAAACTTGGCCAACTTTTAACAAAAAATGGAAATTTAAACGGATCCCCAAAATACAAGAAACTCAATTCATGGACATTAATTTGAATATTTTGACAGAGAGAGAGAGAGAGAGACTTGTTGCAAGTGAAACTGATATCTAACTCATTCTGGCAAATTACGTCCAATCACTTGGGACACCATCCATTCCATCATCAGCAAAACTTTCTGATTCTGGCCATACACCTACAAATATACCATTAATTGCACAAAAAATAATGGTTCACTGATTTCCGAAGTTATAAAATGCTACAATTAATAAATATAGAAACTAATTAATGTTGATGTAAAAGATAATATTATTAAATATAAATGAATAATAATATAAGTAATAGTAGTAATGATGATGATTGATGATGAAGATGATGATGATGATAATAATAATAATAATAATAATAACCATCAAAAAAATAATAATAATAATAATAATAATAATAATAATAATGGTAGTAATAATAATCTGGATTAATTTTTCTATCCATATATATAAACTAAATGATCTTTTACCAAACATAATCTGTCCTCATAATATATTATAAGTCTTTAAGTGGTACATACAAGATAAGTATATTGCACTACGTCATAGTTGGTAAGATGCTATATTGTTTGTCTTAAGAAGGAATATAGGAGGTGGAGGGTACATTTGAGCAAATAAACATTGCTCTACTTTATAAGTGGTTGGTGAAAATTATATATAACTATCTAGAGATGTGGAAGGGGCTGCAAGATATATATAATTATTCTAAACATTGCCCTATGGTACATGAGATGAGGTTCTTTTGGGAATAATGCAAATTTGCATATCACATATAGCAAATTCATGACAGTGCAATTTGGCATTGGAATTTTAAATACAAGTATACATTCAAACCTATGTCTGATTTTCTTAAGAGGAAAGTTCAAATACCTTCATTTTTCATGCTTATAATAATCAAAGGCTCAGATGTATCCTCTCACCTAATTGAAGAATAATTGATTTGCTAAATTTGTTTTTTTTATTTTTTAAGAGTCTATAAGCTTGGATAGATTGATCACTGTATTAATTGCACTCTTTTGTGATTTTCTTAATATCATTTTTGTAAAAATGCTTCCACCCGATCTATATTGTACCAGTTAACGTTGACACCAACATTGTTGGACTTATTGATTTTCTTTTATGTTGTTTCAACTTGGTCAAAGCTGGAGATAGTCGTAGCTTGGGGCTTTAGAAATGAAATAAAAACAACCATCTTGTTTAAATTTGCTATTTAATAAATAAAAATGGAAGTCAACTGTCAAAGGCCTCAAATTTAATTAATGGCTAACTAGATCAGCATGATCTGTCTAAACATGAAAGTCAAGTTGTTTATTGGAATTTTGGAAAGCCAAAAATGAGAACCAATTTAAAATAAATATAGACTAGGTCAAGACTTCACAAAAACACGGCAAAATCAAATCTTAATTGACATTTTTCAATCTTTTCTCTTTAATTATATCCACCATGAAATTGACGAAAAAAAGGCACAACTTAAAAATTGGTTACTTGTTGCGTTGTATTAGTGTAATTTTGTTAAACTATGGATCATTTCGTCCCAATAGTACAATATTAACACAATATCATTATTTTTTATATTCCTCCAATACTATTCCAACTATACAATAAAATTGAAATTAGAAAAATTGAACATCCTAATGCTAAACAATAAATAACTATCAAAAGATATATATAATTGAGACAATTATATATATTTAATATTACGGAATAATTACCCAAAAAAGGAAAAAGGATTGTAACTGGTACCTGTATCAATATTTCCAATAATAGTGTCTTTACCATACCCTGCTTTCTTCCAGAGAGAATTTGAATTAACATAACCATCACTTTCTAGACCAAGAAATTCCCATGATCTAGTAGTATGAAGCTGGTATGCTTTGCTTGGAAACACTGATACCACCCCTTGTAACTCTGCAACAAATTATGCAACTTTCTTTTAAGTTTTTGTTTATACAATTTTCCTGTAATTTAATTTTAACTGATTGTTGAGGCTGTTTCAAAGAAATATGCAAGTTGACTTGAGCTCTTCTATTGTGCTGTGCTGCTGTTACCTCGTTGCAGAACTCAGCAGTTGGATAGTACCATCAGAATACAATGGCTATAGTACGCGATCATATGGGTTCAAAATTGTAAAGCATCTAAGCTCATGCAAGTTATGCATTACCTGTGTAAGGTGAATCAGGGATTATTTTCTTTTTCACATTGATTATCTCGTAAAATGATGAAATTTTCCATGAAAAGAAAAATGAATTATTGAGAGGAAATGCAATTTGGCAACCCTCCACATAAAAGAAAAAACTTAACAAATTTAACAGTTTAGCTATTAAAATGAAGGGACAAGCCATGACGATGGAGAGAGATATACTTGATATCTTGTTTGCTGTCTCCTCGTCAATCATTGCAGCAAAGCCATTAATATGCTGTGTATACGAGTATAATATTGCATTTTCTGCTGCTTTCGGGTTGCATTTCAAAAATTTGCCAACATCAACTGTTAAATTAAGCAACCCAGCCTCTAATATTAACAAAGGTTATGCATATTTTTGTTGTTGTATGGATGTACTTACGTTCCCAAAATCGATCCCAAGAGCTTGAAGTGAGATTTGGCTACTGTGGCATATTGTAATGCCCGGTTGCTACCAGCAAGGAGACGCGGCGGTTCACCAAGATATGTACACAATGTATGGCTACATCAGAAATTAAGATGTGAAATGAAATTGCTAAGTTTGATAATATACAATTTTTTTTAATTATGGAGAGATTAATGAAGAAGGGGAGGCTCTAAACTCTGTACCACTTTATCTGCAACTATGGCATTTTCTTTCAAAAGGAAGAATGAGAGCAAAGCAAACCAGAAAATTTCCATGAACCCTCAATAAAATATAATATTTGGTCTGTTTGTCGGGTCATGGGTCATGCAAAAGTATTTTCAACGGCGGATAGGAAACATTTCCATGTGGAGACAGCAGGAATTTCCAACCGCTACTATTTCCATGAGGCTACCGTTGGAAATTGTTAATGGTGTCAGAAAACGCAATTTCATTTCCATCGACCCTTCCTCCCGTTGGAAATAACAATTGCTACCGTTGCAAAAAGCGGAAATTCTAGTAGTGTTAGCGCCAATAAAGATCATGTTTTGTTTAATATTATTTTTGAAGAAGTAGCATATATGCTACTGGTTTCATTAAATGAAACTATTTTACACACTAAACTTACTGACTAAACTACTCTACAGAAAGCAACTCAGAGGAGCAACTGGGCTAAACCTCCAATTAAAATCATTGACCACTAATAACTGGAAACATGGAATCATTAGCAGTCCCAGCCCAGCTATCGATGCCAGATTTTCTATAGTAAGACCTGTCTGAGCTCAAACATCACACCCATAATTGACATCCTCGAGGCCATATTTAATCCCAACACAATAAACAAGCGAACAGCTGTTATCACGGCTTCAGCATATATATTTACCAGTGTTGTAAATAACGGTATATGGTCGTTGGACAGACAGGGTATCGCCAAGTGATTAATTAGAAATAATCGGAAATAATTGGTCATAATCGGAAATAATCGGCCGATTAATTAGGAAAATCCGTGGCGGTTTGATCACTGCCAACGACTAATCAGCAGATTAATCGGCCTAAACGGACTTTTTTTACAACACTGATATTTACTACAACTCAGAAAAATGCTGCAAAGACACCAAGGGCATGCCATACTGAAGTTTTTAGAGATAGAAAGAGATTAAATTATTTGTATTGAAATGTGTAAGTGTATTAGAAAGATTGTAATTTCTGTATATTCCACTAATCAATGTTACATACATATATAACAAAAGACAAACGATAAAATTAGGAAAGTAATGAATACAAATATTCACACAGCTAATCCTAAATCCACACAGCTAATATATCTCCGACTTTCTATCTTTAACACTCCTCCTCAAGTTGGAGCGTATATGTCTAACATGCCCAACTTGTTACATATAGTATTAATTGGGGCTTTGCGAAGAGGCTTGGTTAGAATGTCGGCGAGCTGAAGATCTGTCCGAACGTGAATGAGTTGAATACATGGGGGACAAGAGGATGTTCCTATGACAAGATCTCGAATCAGATGACAATCCACCTCAATGTGCTTGGTCCGCTCATGGAAGACCTGATTCTTGGCGATATGCATGGCGGCTTGATTGTCACAGTGTAGCCTCATCAAACCATCATGGCGAACACCTAGCTCGCTGAGTAAACGCTTCGTGCAAACTAGCTCACAGGATGTGTTTGCCATTGCGCGGTATTTTGACTCCGCACTGGATCGAGATATAACTGTCTGCTTCTTACTCTTCCAGGATATAAGGTTACCACCAAATAAGACACAATATCCAGTAGTGGACCTTCGACTAGTAGGACAACCTGCCCAATCGGCATCAGTGAACGCTGCGATCCTACTATGTCCCTGATCAGAATATACGAGTCCTTTACCTGGAGATCCCTTAAGGTATCTAAGGATCCGAATAGCTGCATCCCAGTGTGTAGTGTGCGGGGCTGACATGAATTGGCTCACTACACTCACTGGATAAGCAATGTCTGGTTGAGTAATTGTTAGATAATTTAGCTTTCCGACCAATCTCCGATATTTCTCAGGATCATGTAAGGGTGCTCCGTCATCAGGCATGAGCTTGGTCTCAGGGACCATCGGTGAGTCAACGGGTTTGCATCCAAGCAACCCGCATTATAAAAGCATATCAAGAACATACTTTCTTTGACAAATAAAGATCTTACCAGGAGACCGTGATACCTCAATGCCAAGAAAGTACTTGAGTTTACCAAGATCTGTAATCTGGAATTGCTCGCTCAAAAACTTCTTCAATGCCGAGATCCCTTCGACATCATCACCAGTGATAATCAGATCATCGACATATGCAACTAGGATGATGGTCTTCTCCTTTAAGTGTCTATAAAAGACTGAGTGGTCATTAGTACTCCTGGTCATGCCAAACTGACCAAGTGCTTGGGAGAGACGCCCAAACCAAGCTCGGGGAGATTGTTTCAGACCGTATAGAGACTTTCACAAACGGCAGACTTTAGAAGCCTCCTCCTGAACAACAAATCCAGGTGGCTGAGTCATATAAACCTCCTCCTCAAGAATGCCATTGAGAAATGCATTCTTGACATCTAATTGGTGCAGCGGCCAGCGACGAATAGCAGCTAGGGACATGCAGATGCGAACAGATGCCATCTTAGCAACGGGAGAAAATGTCTCATCATAATCAATGCCATAGGCCTGAGAGTACCCTTTTGCAACCAAGCGAGCTTTGAGTCGGTGTAGGGATCCATCAGGATGAACCTTGATCGTGAAGACCCACTTGCAACCAACTGCCTTTTTACCAGGAGGGAGAGGACAAAGATCCCATGTTTCATTTTTCCACAGAGCTGACATTTCCTCCTGCATAGCACTAAACCACCCCGGATTGTGCAGAGCCTCTGGCACATTCTTAGGAACAGAGTAACTGTCAAGACTAGTAGTAAAGGCACGGTGATCTGTGGATAGGGCTGCGTAGGAACATAAGCGGTCGAGAGGATATCTGGTACTGGGGCATTTACGTGGGCCGTTACGGAGGGCAATGGGAAGGTCAAGATCGGAGATTTGAGGTGGTGGGATTGGAGCAGGAATATGTGGACTAGGTGTGGTAGGGTCAGGTGCTTGTGTAGGAGATTGTGGGGATTCAGTGGTTGTGTCAGGTTCAACAGGGGATGCACAAGTCTCATGGTCCTGCATAGTCTGAACAGAGTTAGTATTAATAGGGAGATTCTTACCCCTTCGAGTATATACCTGAGTAATAGGAGGCGCATGAGGTGTCGGTGGCACGCCACTCTCAAGGATTGAAGAAGAGTCGATGTGAACATCAGGATATTTCATAATAGTCATGATAGGTGGAGAATTACTAGATGTAGATAATGGACCAGATTCAGAATTTAAGGAATACGGTACAGACTCCATAAAAATAACATCAGATGAAACAAAGTACCTTCTAATAGTGGGGCTATAACATCGATAACCTTTTTGAGTGCTAGAATAGCCTACAAAAATACATCGTAGGGACTTGGGATCAAGTTTCGTACGACCTGGTCGATTATCATACACATAACAGACGCAACCAAAGATCTTGGGTGAAACAGGAAATAAAGGTGCAGATGGAAATAAGACATTATAGGGTATTGCACCATCAAGTACAGAGGATGGCATACGGTTTATCAGATAACATGCAGTTAGAACTGTTAGTTTGTAATAATCTAGAAGTCAATAATACGATAATTTAATTATATAAAGCTTTGTTCATGAATTGAATGATTAAATGTCATTTTGTTTCCTTGAGTATTATTGAATTTATGAATCATTTCGAGTTAATGACTGGAATTGTGAAACTTCATAATATAGATAATAATACTCTAAAAGGTCACTGACCGAGGTAATTAGCAGGAACACTAATTACCGCTACAAGGTTAGTATGTGGATTAAAAGATGGTCAAGTTTTACAGACCATAGACACAGAGTTGTCATTTTAATCACATAGATACATGTTCTAGGAACATGGTATTTGACAGACCCCGAATGAAACATTATACGGAATTGTGTTCGTGTCATTAATGCTTTCATTCAGTGTTAAGTTCTACAGTATGAGGTATTCATCTTTCCTAACTAAGAGATGTGTATGTGTGATTGTTACCTAACGCTATCTGTAAAAAGTAGCTATAACGGTAGCTCTTCGGTATACATAACTTAGCTGAGGTAGTGATGGTCTACCAAAAGTACTATTGTCCCTCGTATTTATTATACGAGTTATAGTGTCACTGGGCCCCTTGATAGAATAAGATTATCTGCATGCGGTATGATTAACAAGAGTTAATCATATTTGATAATCTGTTCAAGATCAAGAAAAGATTAATTTGCAAGGATGACACAAACCTACCTTGAAATAAATCTGACAGCTATGAGACAAAAGAATTAAACACGAGTAAAATAGTTTACTGGATCGTGATATTGTACTATACAGCATCATCTGTGTAATTGGATGGTCATGATGCGTTTTGCCAGATGCCTCTCATGATTATAGAAGTTAAAACGGTTTTAATTCTATTTACCAACATAACACAGATCCTATCGGGTCACACCAATAGGAAAGTAATCAGAGAATTAATTTATTTGATTAATTATAAATGTTATAATTAATAAATAAATGTCATAGAGATGACAAGCTTAAACACATTAAATTTATAAGCGTGTTCGACACGTTATATGAATTTACCGAAACAACGACCGCAAGAAATATAATTGTTCAGAACAATTATATATTTGATTAAATGGATTAAAATATTAATTGAGAAATAATATTTTAGCCCATCACTATTTTGGCCGGCCAAATTAACTTGATTAAAATCATTGGCCGAAATTATTTTATTAAGGTCAAAGGCCAAATCAAATTAATTAAAGTCAAAGCCTAAAATGAAAAGCCCAAAATGAAAAAGCCCATAAATAGAGTCGGCTACTATTCATGCCGACCTATAGGGGCAAAATGGTAATTTTCCACAATTTCAAAAGCTATAAATAGAGGGGTAGGGGTAGAGAAAAATATAGAATTCCATTTGAACCGAATCAGATCGGATCGAATCGAATCGAGTTTTTCTTTCCCAAATAGTGTTTTCGTAAGAGAAGAAAGAATACGTAATTTGATTACGTATATCTTGCGAGTCGTGAATAGTGTTTGCGGTGAATAGTGTTTTCGGGATTTTTTGTGAATAGTGTATTTACGAAAAACGTGGTTATAGTATTTCTGGCAAAAGAAATAACCGATCTCTGGTTATTCCTGGTGGACAACCGATAGAGGCATCAGACGTCTGGTGCTACAAGACGTGACTACAATCCAATTGGAATTTGGATACAAGGTATAAATGTTAAATATTAATCTATTTAATTGTTAAATAGATTTAATCTTTTAGAAATCAATCAAAGGAGTAGATCTATAAACTGATTAAAAACAAGTAAATACGGTTTTACTACTTTGGGTCTATAAAGGATTAATCTGGTATGTAACTCTCGGTTATTATCCGACATACTACTTAATCTATGATCTGAATGAGTAAAGTTTTACTTACGGTTTTTAATCTAAGAAACGGATTGAACAGGTATGTAACTCTCGGTAGATTATCCGACATACCACTTCAATCCTTTTTGGCTTGAGTTAGAAGTAAAAAAATTTTATTTTACGGTCTTTCCGCAGCTTAAGCCTAATGGCTTTGGGTAGCCTCAAAACCCAACAAGAACTGCATCGGCCCAGAAACGATGAGGGACATGTCCATGTATCATCATAGTGCGAGCCACCTCAAGTATGTGTCTATTCTTTCGTTCAGCCACTCCATTTTGTTGAGGTGTATAAGCACATGATGATTCATGGATGATACCATTATCAGTCGTATATTGCACAAATTCATTTGTAAAATATTCTTTGGCATTGTCACTACGAAGAGTTTTAACAGTGGTATCGAACTGAGTTTTCACAAAAGAACAAAAAGCTGAAAATTTTGCAAAAATTTCTTGTCTAGATTTAATAACAAAGATCCAAGTTGCACGAGAGAAATCATCCACAAAAGTAACAAAATATCGAAAATCTGATACAGATGTAACTGGACAAGGACCCCATACATCAGAATGCACTAAAGCAAAGATACTGGTAGACCGATTAATGACTCTAGGTGGATGGGAAGCACGGACATGCTTTCCCTGGATACAGGACTCACAAACTAATTCTGAAATAGACTGAAATTCAGGACGTATCTTCTTCAACACCTGGAGAGATGGATGCCCCAACTGATAATGAACCTCCTTAGCACTACTAGTACTCAGATATGCCACTCGCTGAGGTGAGCTCTCCATGCAATACAGACCTTTGTCCTTATATGCAGTGCCAATCAACCTGTTCGTCCCCAGTTCCTGAAAGATGCATTTAGTTGGGGTGAAGGTAACAGAGCAATATAACTGTTCTGTTATTTTGCTTACAGACATAAGGTTCTCAGGAAAAGAAGGAACATATAAGACAGATGATAAGGGCATGTTTTGTGAAATTTGGGTGGATCCAATTCCTTCTATATTGCAGGTAGAGCCATTGGCTATTTGGACAGGTGGTTGTGAGGTAGTGGCAAGGCCTGACAGTATACCTTTGTTACCAGTCATGTGGTCAGTAGCGCCTGAATCAACAATCCATGATGATTTTGATGCTATAAAACAGTTAGAAGTCATACCTGGGTGAGCTAAAGTAGCCCTCGGAGTCTGTGGCTGAGAGGTCATGTCGGCACGAGAGAAGCCCAGCTGCTCAAGTCGCTGAACAAGTGTAGCAATTTCATCTGAATTGGTGCATTCGCTGGGTGATTGATCGACAGTGGCCACCTGAGCACGAGGAGGGTGTGGTGAACCTTTTGGGCGCTTTGGGCAGTCCCACTTCATGTGACCCCACTCCTTGCAATAGCGACACTGCACATTCTTATTGTTACTAGAATTAGAAGTGCCCTCAGATCCTTTTCCTCCTTTCACAAATGACTGACCTGTGCTCTTACCTTTGTAAGAGTTTGCCACTAATGCTGAGTTTTCAGTAATAGGTGACGAACCAATCCCATCAGATGGAAACATCTCCCGCAGAAGATGATAGGTAGCAGACAACGAGGGTATAATTGTCTGACCAAGAAGGATCGGTCGTGCTGAGGAGTATCTGGATGACATACCTCCAATAAATGTGAGTGTATTCAGCTGCTCCCATACTGTGGCTGAATCCGCACCGAAGGGAAATAAATCACTCATCTCATCAGATAATTTCTTGAATTTGGTGAAGTACTCGGTAAGAGTTGCATCACCCTGTTCACACCTTGCATGTGCCTGAGAAACTGTGTATGCGTGTGCCATGCTGGTTCTTTTAGAATATGTGGATTGGAGATGATCCCACATTTTCTTAGTGGTCTTAAAGGTGTGTACAGTGGACAAAATATCGGGCTCCATCGCATTCCACAGAATCATGCGAATAGAGCTATCCTCAGCTTTCCAGTCTTCAGTAGCTTGTGATTCTTCCGTCAGATATTTTCCCTTTCGAAGTGAATCTAACCCAGTCACAACAAATGTGGACCATTGTTCCCAGTTGAGAGAGGTTAACAGGAATTTTCAGTTGCTGGATGGATATCGATTGTGGAACCATAGGTGCAATTTGAGTGACAGGTTGTTTATCCATTAAAAAATTCTAGACAAAACAAGAGTGGCAGGTTGTTTAGAGAGAAACAAAAGTGGATCCGAACTCTTTCCTTCTCCCGAAGAAAGAAAGAGAGAGGGCCGAAGAGAGACAGATAGAGGGGTCTGTACCGAGAGAGACTCCTCCTGACGATGGGCGGTGCGGAGCGGAGCGAGCAGCGTACACAGGGCGGAGCGGAGGGCAGCGCTGAGCAGAGTGGCGCACGGAACGGCGGAGCAGAGCCGACTGCCGTGGATCTGACGAAACCCTAGCCGCCTAGGGTACAGAAGCCTGATATGGCTCTGATACCATGTAAGTGTATTAGAAAGATTGTAATTTCTGTATATTCCACTAATCAACGTTACATACATATATAACAAAAGACAAACGATAAAATTAGGAAAGTAATGAATACAAATATTCACACAGCTAATCCTAAATCCACACAGCTAATATACCTCCGACTTTCTATCTTTAACAAAATGAATTGTATAATTACAATCTGTACATGTGTTTATATAGGCTAGATTGCAATATAGCCGTTATATCTTCCTAAATTACAATATAGCTGTACCTACTAATTTCAGATATAATCTAATCTAATCAATATCTCCTCAATCTACAGATTGCAGTTTTCTATTTTATTAAAAAATTTCTATTATCTTCAATACTGATCCTGATCAATATCTTTAATATCTTCAATACATACCAATACTGAAATTAGGCACTTTTGCAAGCAAGCCCATCTTCTTTTAGCATTTTTTAAGTGGTCAGAGGAATGAGCTACATGCCAGTATGTTGTCCCAGTCAGAATAAGATGGGGAGGCAGCACTTGAATAGGAATTGCATATAGATCCTGTGGCAGCCATTCATGCACCATGTCTGTAATCTTCTCAGAGCAATTACCTGTCCAGAAAGGCACCAATGATTCAATTTCTATTATCTTCAATAACAGATTTAGACATGAGTTCCTTGGTATCAAGGCAGTCTATCATTAAAGTTGATATACTTTATATGATAAATTTAATATTTTTCATTTTATATAGAATAAATTTAAGGTTAAAAAGTTGATAGAAAATGTTTTTTAATTTTCAATTTATTAGAAAATAATCAGATCAATAAAAATTTCAATGATATAACATAATTAAATCGAAATATAATTAAATAACTTGGATTTGAAGGCTTAACGCTCTATCATTAGATAATAGTAAAGTCTCAATCATGATCCATCTGATGGAATTTTCTTTTTTTACTTAGCCGTTTGATTTACAATTCTTCAATCTGGGCCATCGAATCCGGTTTCCTGATTTTTGGGCATCTTGGGCCGGCCTAGAGACTTTCCCTGTTATTATCATGTATACATGTTTTTCCCTTCTCCAACACATCTGGATCCTCTATCCTCATCTTGATGAAAACAGCTTGGGTCCGATGGGTTTTGGGACCATCTGATCCACTTTAAGATTTGCGCACACGAATTTTAAAGCAGACACAAAAGTTGCGGGCGCGAATTTTAAAGCAAATCAGACGGTCATCGAACCCATCGAACTCCGATGGGCATCAGACCCAAATTGGAATTCACATCACCTCAGGTTACCTGACTCGAGCAAATAATGATCGGACGGTTCTTTTAACATGGCACGAATCTCAAAACGAGTCCCCTACAGTCTCCATAGGCACCGGATTGAGTTTGGCCCAGATAGGATTAATCTGGTCCGTCCGTTTCAATTTCCTTGAGTCAGGTAGCTGGGAGGATACCGATCCCCAAATTGACCTCCATCTTGATGGTTTTGATATGCCTCTTCATATATTCATCAATCATCATTCACAGCTTGTATAGTTGTATAGTATCATTTTAAAAGATAGCCTACGGACAATTTGGCAACAACAAAAAAGTATCATTTTTTTTGCCAATTTTCCCTTACATCTTAGGCTTAAAAAAGTATCATTTTAAAAGATCACTTGCAATTGACTAATACATTATACATGTATGGGAAACCGTCCGTCCACCGACTTTTTATCTATCATATAAAAAATTCAAAAATTTAATATGATATCACTTTTTGAAAATCACGAATCATAAAATTATTGCTGGCATTACAAGCGGTATCATTGAACCCACACCGCTGGTAATACCAGCGGTAGAAAAAATGGTAAATCGGTTATTTTTTGTTTTTCTTTTCTATTAAAATATTACAAATATGAAAAACTTTTAAGAAAATAAATAATCCTTATCTAAACATTTTTTAGAAAATCCGTGGCCATCATTTTTATCATATTGTTTCTTGGTGTGTTGTTGGAAAATAAATTTAAAATGTTTGGATCAAAACCATTGATTACGGCTCAAACTTTGGATCCGGATCGTTTGCCCATTCCTTTTAGTATATTCAAATTCTAAGTTACTCTATTTATTTTCTTAGAACCTTTTAAAAAAATATTAAAATATTAAAATTATAATTTTTTTTGGACAAATAGATGTAGTATCTTAGAATTTGAATGTACTAGAACTGCAAGAAATGAGTCAGATCCAAACATTTTTAATCTTTTCCAGCAATATACCAAACAACAATATAATGAAAATATCATTAAAACAAATCTATCTGAAAAATGTTTAGGTTCAAGTCATTATTTCCGGTTCAAACTTTAGATCTTAGTTATTTTTTGCAATATTTCTAGTACGTCAAAATTCTAAAATATCCCATCATAGTTTTAAAATAAGAAAACGTTAGATTCGCTGTCATTCTCTCTCGGCGCAAAATAATAATTTTGAGCTCGAATTCTAGCAGTATTTGGACAACGGTGCCCCTGAATATACCAGTGGTAATTAGGTTATGATCCGAGATTATTAAAAACTGGAAAGTGATCTTATGTTTGAATTTTTGAAATTCTTTATGTTATAAATAAAAATTTCAGGTCAGTCTAGCACTAGGGGTGTCAATGGGTACAGTACAGGTCGGGTGGAGACATTTTCATACCCATACTCATTAAAATTAATTTTACCCATATCCTACCCATACCCATTAAAAATTGACCTTACTCTACCCTATCCTACCCTTACCCGTTAATATTATCGGGTAACGAAACGGTAGCGGGTAAATAACGGATATATTAGTTTTATTATATTTTACAAATTAAACATCAAAAACTCATTCATTTCACATATATATAATTGCTTTTCTATAAAAAACAATAAAAATAAATGCAATAAATTCCAACTAAATTGTTTTTTATAAAACAAGAAAATTCAAAAACACGAATATATATTTAGGTGAGCTGGAAATTGAATTGAATATATATTTAGATTTTATAATTACTCTATAGGGTAATGGGTACAAAATAGTCATTACCCATACTCTTACTCATTTGGTTAACGAAAAAAAATTATTTTCCGTACTCATATCCTATGTTGCATGGATATGGGTACGGGTATCGTATCAGGTACGATACGGATACGGCGATACGGCAATTTTCAAAAATCATGAATACGATATGCCTATTAAATATATTATTTTTTATTATTTTAATTATATTATATAAATTAAATATAAAAAATTCTAGTGGGATGATACAATAACCAAATTATACATTAAATACCATAGCTACTCTAATTTAACAACAACATTGGGTTGGTGTAGTGGTAAAGGAGCATGATGCCTCACTAAGGGAGCCAAGATTGATTCTTGCTGAGATCTGAAAATTTGATTTTTAGAATTTGGTCCATGACACAGAACTTGGATCTGGCATTGGTGCAGAGTATCGTGAACGTATCCTGGCCGTATCTATTACAGATATCCATATCCGTGAGTGTCAACGACGTATCTGCAACCATATCGGTTGAGTGAAGATAAGCCAGCTGTGACGTATATCCGATATGTATCGGAACCATATCGAACGAGTATCAGTATTAAATACGTGTCCAATACGAATACGTAGCCTAATCTAAAGTATCCGAATAACTTAGCTCTTACCCAATAAACTAACGAAAAAAACCTTGTCTGTACCATCTTATCGAATACAATTACTAAACGGCTAAAAAGGTACCGTTGACACCCCTATCCTGCGCACTTGGCTTTGACTTATTGACAGACTCTCCACCTCTCTCTCTCTCTCTGTCTTCCACAACCAAGTAGCTCGCGCTGTTGCTCTCTTATCTCAATCAAACACTAAAACAAAGCAAACTTTCGGAATCGCCTACAATCCAGCTTCAAAAAATTCAATGGCATCTACATCCGCTACCGTATGCACCATTGCTAACTACCAAATTAAGTGCGCAGCAAATCCCCTTGCGCCACGTCTGATCCAGTTCACCCCATGGGAGCTGGCCTTGCTCAATATACAATACATACAAAAAGGCCTCCTCTTTGCTAAACCTTCTCACCTCTCTTTCAAAGAAATCTTCGAGTTGTTGAAAGATTCCTTAGAAGAAACCCTACATTATTTCTACCCTTTCTCAGGCCGCTTGAAAGTCACTTGTGATGGTGAGGTCACGTTTGTAGAATTAGAGCTAGTACCAGGATCGGATGGGGCGGAGATCATACAAGCTGTTGCGGAGCGAGTCACAGTTGCTGACGTGGCAGCACATGATAGCGGGGATTCGCCGAAGGTGATAAAGGAGCTTTTCCCACTTGATGGAGCTGTTAGCTTTGATGGCTGCTGTAAACCGCTTCTCGCTGTACAGGTCTATATTTGGGAAACTTTTTTTTTTCTTAATGATCGTTCAACTTATTGATAGTGCAGTTAATTTTATAAAAGAGAAGGGAAATATTTTGTTTGCACACTTTTTACAGTTTCGGTAAGGTCTCTTAAAATGGATGATTAGAATGGCAAAAACGTGGAAAGATGGCCAAACAATATGATTTTATTCTAATTTGGCATTTATATGTTATGATTTTAAAAATTGTACAATAAATTCTTAGAACCATTTTGTTGAATAAATTGGATAAGCATTCAATTTTGACAATTCATATGAACTCATTTTTTTGTTTGCATCTCTGTTTGGCAGTAGGGAGTACTTTTGGCGAAGTCTAATTAGAACCTTTTTGTTTGATAAATTGAACTAAAAATCATTGATAATCATCCTAATGCCTTATCTCTTGACGCAATAAGTCATTTGGCAATATTAGTTATTTAATGCTAGGCTGAATGTGGGTGCTCCATTGACAGATTGGTTCATCTGGGTTTTGGATTGGGTCGTTCAGGTTTGGGATTAATTTTGTATATTGGGTTATTATCTGAAAAATCCAAAACAGAGATACAACAATTCTTAAATTTCAGTAAATTAATATGTCCCATCGAAGAAGATGTAGGGAGCTGAAGGCAATTATTTCAATTTTGATGGGAGAAACCATGAATTATAAATGCAATCACTAATTAAAATTGTAGCGGGAATTTCACGTATCCCCTAAAAAACTTCAATATTATGTATTGCCCCCTCAAAAGTTTGTAATATCTTCAAAATGCAAAAAATTCACATATTTACCCAATCCATCAATCTTTTAAATTCATAATCCCCAGTTTACCCTTATGAGAACTAAAATAAATTAAAGCAAGCTTCTTCTACTGATATCTCTGATTCAGATTAAAGAAAAGGTAACAGCCTAGAGCAATTCACCGAAAGAAATTTCCATGCCAAAAGGAGATCGCTCCTTGATGGATTGTTGTTTGGCATACAGATTTCAAAAGCAGATCGCTCCTTTGAGCAGCAAACAGATTGCAAATAATAGAAAAAAAAATACTAACCTAAAGCATACAAAACAGTAGTATGGATGACAAATGTGTAAGCATAATTTCAATATATTTTATATAACCTTTTCAACTCGACATAAGCTGTTTCAGAGAAGAGCAAAAAAGAAAATGACCTAAAACTGTTTAGTCGTATGATATTTTTGAAGTCCAAACATACAAAGTGCAAGTATTACCAACCATAAATACAAAAAGTGGTGATCACATTAAAACAACAAGACAATCAAACATCATCTTTCTTTTGGTATTGTTTGGCATCACATGGCTTCGACTTCTTACTCCGACGTGCTTCTGGATTCTTTCCTCATCTCCTAATTTAAAAGAGAAAAGACTGCCAGCATTTAAAAACTGATGTATGTTTGTTATGGTATTTTGACTGTCTATTCTGTTGTAAATCATTATTTTGGTTGCATCAGGTTTTGGTAAGAGTTGTTTGATGCTTGTTGTTTTAACACTGATGATTTCAATTAAATTGGTGATAGTATACCCACTTTTATTAAAAAAAGGAAATTAAATTGAGCATTGTCGAGGCTCCAATTTGATAACAATGATATGATAGTGTGTCTGAGCAGTTTTGATTCCAATCATGCTGAGAAAAGCGGCAGACTCAATGTCCGATCCCATATAAGAGAGGGGCAAGACAGATGCCGTATCGGAGAGGGGGGAGACAGAGACACCAAACTTAAGAAAGTGGAACAAATCACAATTAGTGGCGACGATGCCATATCATAGAGGCTGGAGCATTTGGCGTGAGAGAAGAAAATTGTGGCGTGAGAGTCTGGAGCATTTGGCGGGCACTCAGACGGAGACGGAGAGAAAGGTTAAGGAAAGGGTATAATGGTCTGAAGTAAATTTTAGAGTCTCAGTTATTATTATTTAACTACTTTTAGATATATTTAATATATTGTAGAACTATAATGGGTATATATGTGAGATTTTTTTAAATTTGGAGGACAAATATGAAATTAGAAACTTTTGAGGGGGAAATACGTAATATTGAAGTTTTTGAGGGAGAGGCTTGAAATTACCCCTAAATTTTACAAGAACAAAGGTCATATTTGTGTTTATCTGTCCTTTGAGAATATAGGTCACAGAGCTCAGTGATGGTGTGTTTGTGGGCTGTGCTCTGAATGTCATGGTTGCTGATGGAACTTCCATCTGGCATTTTTGGAATTCATGGGCAGAGATTGCTCGCGCCAAAGCTGCCGGCATAGAGTATGTGCTTTCACAACCGCCAGTTCATGAAAAGTTCTTCATCGATGGATTTGGAGATCCTCCCATCAAGCTTCCTTTTTCTTCTCCAACCCAATTTATTGAGCGGTCGGTGTCTCCTCCAATACGGGAGAGGCTGTTCCACTTCTCTCCTGAGTCGATCGCCAGACTCAAGGCTCGAGCAAACCAAGAGTGTGCAGAAGGTACTAGCTCAAATTAAAGGCCTATTTGTAGGAACTTTGCATAGGAGTCTTTCTAAAGAGGTAATTAATTTAGTTGAGGCAAATGAAATCAATAGTTCTATTATCTTATTTTGGTGGAAGTTTGTTACCAATTGAATCTGAAAATTATACTGAAATTGCCCTTAACTTCAGCTAACTTTTGGTGAAATCTGAATGTCTGATACAATTTTACCTGAGAACCCTCTGAATTTTCATGGCTATATACCTGCTGAATCATATCTAGAATTATCAAATTCCATTTATTAATGATAGAGCAATATTATATGAAAGTACTGCTTCTATTTCTTCTTTTAACTCTTTGTGGTTTTGTACGTAGGCACTATTTCTTCTTTTCAAGCTCTAGCCTCATTGGTGTGGCGATCTATTACTCGGGCCCGTCATCTGCCACCAGATGCTCAGACGGCCTGTCAGCTGGCAATTCAGAACCGCCCGAGACTGCAACCGCCTCTCTCACCATACTACTTTGGTAGCAGCATTTATGTGACAAAGGCTGTTGCAAGTGTGCTAGAGATTCTAGACCACGATCTTGGGTGGGCAGCATGGCATGTGAACCGTGCCATTGCCGCACATGATGACTCCTCAATAAGAAACAAGGTACGTGCATGGATGGCCGATCCGACAATTCTCAAGCGAAGCTCTTACAACCAAAATGCTGTGCACATTGGCAGCGGACCCCGATTTGAAATGTATGAGTGTGATTTTGGGTGGGGGAAGCCAGTGTCAACAGGCAGTGGTACTGCAAATAAGCAAGACGGGAAGGTGTCGCTGTATCCTGGGTGGGAGGGTAGGGGAAGCATGGATTTGGAGGTATGCTTGTTTCCCGATGCCATGGCCGAGTTGTTGAAGGATAATGAGTTTATGAGCGCAGTTTCTGAGCCTGTTGATTTGGAGGTGCGGTTGGATGCTTGTTTGATAAAGTAGGTTTCATATGGTAAGTACGCCGAGAACTAAAGATAGGAAGGTATGAAATGGAATGCCAACTGTATTCTCGGGTTGCATGTACTTTGATGCTCTGCGTTCATTTATCAGAATGTTATATTTTTTTTTGAGGGAATCAGAATGTTATATGCTTTGCCCCGTTTCCTGTTTGTTTCATTGGCTAGCAGTTAGCACAAATAAAGATCCTGTTTTGTTTAATATTATTTTTGAAGTAGCATATATGCTACTGGTTTCATTAAAGGAAACTGTTTTACACACTATAGGATCTTTACATCGATCGAGCATTAGCGCAAGAGAGTAAGAAAATGTCGCAAAAAGATCATGCTGGATTTGTATTATAGTACAGATTCAAACTCTAAATGAGAGTTTGACAAATAGAAGTCACAAATTTACCAGTAAGAGCTGAATCGATCAACCACCTGTTTAATGAATGCTCAAACAGTAAGAGGATGTACATGTTGATTGCAACAATGCAGCAAGTCAATATACCAGGAGGACAGCTGCATACTGGGGTGGATCTCAGTGTATTGGAAAGGTGACCAAGCCACTCTTATGATTTTAAAATTTAGTTATGTATATTGAAATTTAATTAAATTTTATTTTTTCAAAACTTTCTATATAGTCCAGCCCCCCCCTCAATAATAATCAAATGTTTTCTTGTAGTCTAGTGGTTAGAACTCTATTGAGAGGTCTTGGGGTTCAAAAGTTTCTAGTTCCGCCCCTGACTGCATATTAGGGAAGATATGGTTTCAGCTTTACTATACCCAAAGTTTAGTAAAGTTGAAACATTAATTCTTCTCATAACACAATTTGTGTTGTGGAGGGAAAGTTGTTGTAGAAGGTTTACTGAGACTTCACATTGCTTGTCTGAATTGGTGCAAATGCAGTGGAAATACAGCTCGATGGCTACTAATCAAGCTGAGACAGATGAAGTGATGTTACTTCCTGATGGCCTCTTCTAAATAACTTTTGTTTAAATTTTTTGTTTTATCTTTTCGTTATTTTTTTTCACTTTGTTTCATTTTATTGTCAGTTAGTATTTGTATGCTCAACTGTTTTGAGCATTATCGTATTTAATTATGTAAGTTACAACATCTTTATAACTGCAACAATCTTATAATTAAATGATGGCATTACCCTTATTTTTCCTCAAAAAGAGAAGTCACAAATTTATCCACAAATTTGAGAATAGAAACATCATGAATAAATTTTAACTATGCATCTATGCATCGATTGATTATACAAAATACAAGACATTTTCAGTTTCCTTCAGCCAACTACAACGCATAACACCAAAACAAAGTCTAAATTTTAACTAACAAGTAAAATCCTCCAGGTAACAATGAAACAAGAAGACTCCAGAGGCACTGATGCTAAAATGTCAGTTGGGCTGCTGCTGGTGTGAATCTCCTCATGGCTACACGCTCATGCATGGCAGGAGGAGTATCGTAATCGTCGCCTGATACTATGCATGATATCAGGCTAAGGCGTATGCATCCCGAACTCCTGCTGGTAAGAAGGTCCAGCCTCATGGTCGTGCGCCCTAGGAGGTGGCCACTGTGCTGCCCGATATACGTCTGCCTGATACTCGGCGGCTTGATACTCAGCTGCCTGATACTCGGCTGCCTCCCAGTCTTGATGATTCATCGGCATCTGCCACTGATGGAGCGAGGGATCCGGTACAATGGGCTCATAAACCGGAAGAGGAAGCTCCCGGGTCATCTGAAATTCATTTATTATTTCAAATCATAATTAATATACATATTGAGTGTACTGTTAAAAAAAAAACATACAAAACATACCTTTTTATCTTCGTTTTTAGTGATTAAATCCCTGATGGATTTTTCCATATCTTCCAGTTCTTCTTTGCTCTCAATTTCTTCTAGTTGATTAATTTTTCTAAAATTACATAACAAGCTCGTCATCTAGTGTTTAGATGAAACAATACAAAAAAATATAAAGCAACTTAAAGATTGCAGTCCAAACCATGGTATGCTCTAATTTACACAGGTACTGGTATAATTTCACATGAAAAATAATTTACGCAGGTGAGGTGCTGGTATACATAAATCTTTATGTTTACATAATAAATAAAGCTCGTCATCTAGTGTTTGAACAAAAATTAATCTAAATCGACAAAGTAGAAAATATTTAAATAAGGTAAACTATTTATGAAATATCTTACTGTAGAGGGCGTAGACGATCTAGACGATCTTCAATTTCTGCAACTTGTCGTTTTAAATTCTCCAGATGCTTCTTTTCTTCTCCGGTTGAATGCATGCTACAAAAGTAAAGCTATATATAAATAAAATCTAGCAACTTATAAATTTGAAAAAGAAATTCGTGACATTGAAAACTATGTGCCAAACCTGGCAGTAAAAGTGTAATTATTTTTACAATGAAAATATTATATTTCAGGACACATCTATATATGTCTTTTTTTGATAATACTGACAGTGGCTGTCAGTTGCATATATATATATAGTTACATCATATCACATCTATATATGTCAATACTCTAAATTTGGTAAAATGTGACACTACCAACTACGTTCACTCTGAAGGTTCATTCCATGCATGCTGTCCAATTTACAAAAACTAGTCAAATTCAGACCATTGAATTTTTTTTACTATTTGTTAGATATTTTTTTTTGGTTAAAAATTAATCAGAGTTCAACCTTGCAGATCAATTAAGTTTGTTGTTTGTCTAAACCTTGGTTAATATATTAGTTCCTAAAAGTGAAAGTGAACAATAATATTTAAGACAATAAAAGCTAATTCAATATAGTGGATCAATAATTATGGGTGTATCAGAGTAATAAAAATATATACACTATTGTGACACCAAAGATGTGATGCTATATATGAAATTAAAGGACGAAGAAAATTAGAGGGAGATTGGACATACGATTTTGCTTTGATTTCATTACTCTCGTTCAAAAATTGCAGAATGAAATCACGGGAGCTTCTGAAAAAATATGAAAGAAAGAAACACATCACATTTAGTCACCCCCTTCAATAACAAAAATTCTTCAACAAAGATTGCTAACAAATCACAATTAAATTATAGGGGGAATTTCATGTATATCCCTCCAAAATCAGTAATTACATATTTAATCCTTGAAAATTGTAGAAACTCGCATATTTGTCCAATCGAACTCTATAACATATCAAATACCTCCAAAAATAACTAAGAAATATTTTTTTAAATTTTAAAATTAATTTAAACAATATTAATTATAATATATTGACCATTATGCTCTTCGTTTCTGTTTTTTTAGTCCATCTGAGTTCTCTTCTCTCTAAGACGCCAAAATTCCCCCTCTCTCTCCAAACAAAGATGGAAAAATTAAAACAGAGAAGGCGGGGAGAAATCTGTGATTTGGCACATTTGGAGAGAGAAGTGGGAGGTTCGACACCTTAAAGAGAAGATAACTCAGATAGACGAAAGTGACATAAACGGAGGGCATAATGGTCAACATATTCTTAATTAATATTGTAAAATAAATTTCAAAATTATAAAAAATATTATTTAATTATTTTTAGAGATATTTTATATGTTATAGAGTTAGATTGAACAAATACGTGAGTTTGTATAATTTTCAAGGATAAATATGTAATTATTGATTTTGGAGGGATAATTATCTAATACTGAAACTTTTGAGAAATATACATGAAATATACATGAAATCCCTCTAATTTTTGAGAGATATACATGAAATATGCATGAAATTCCCCCTAAATTAGAATTGAACGACTCAAGGCAAGTAAAGAAAATTACCTATCCCCTTCAAAGCATGCATTATACTGTCCAGTGTCAGTCGTCTTCGCAACAACAAGAACCGACACGTCAGACATAATAGACAACTCCCTTGCTTTCTTGCATATCCCATTGTACCTGGTATGGTAAGTAACCTTTCTCTGAGAGGCTGAATCCAGCTTTTCAATCGAAATTTTGCGTCTTCCCATCTTCTGGTTTTAATTCAACACAAACTACAAAAGATTAAACATAAAATTAAGTGATGGTCACAAATCATATTATCAGGTCCTATTTAAATGCAGAGGCTATGTAATTTGGTAATGAGATAAATATTTCATTTTTTTACTATTTCTTTAGAATTTTTTAAAATTGTTGTTTTTAATGGTCCACGATTTTTTGAAAAACAGCGATTTTCAAATATTCTAAAAAATAGTAATCAATTTCCAAAAAATGTAATATTTGGTCTCCAAGCACAATTTAATATGGAAATCAACTTGAACGGTTCAGATCGACATTTTAAACTTTGAAATCACAAAATATGAGTGTGAAGTAAAACACTCGCTTTACTTCACGAAGTACCGTAGCCCAACTCATATATATATATATAGAATCTGGCTAATATGCTACGCGTATATAAGGGCCCCTCTATGCTACGGCTCACTTTTTGAGAATTTTTTTACTATTTATTAAGCCACTTTGAAAATCGCTGATCCAATGGTCCAGCAGATTTTACTGTTGTGTACAAATTAGTGTTTTTTTAAAGTGGCTTAATAAATAGTAAAAAAATTCTAAAAAATGTAAAATTTAGTTTGCAAGTACATATTCATATGGAGATCATGTTGAATGGTTCGGATCGACCGTTAGGATTTTGAAAACTCAAAAAGTGAGCCGTAGCACGGAGGGCTCTATGCTACACGTAGCACTGTCCTATATATATATATGCAAATGCTACTAAAGTCAACAACTAAATTTTTTTTTTCAGAATTACTGTTATTACTTTACGAATCACATTAAGAGTATACAGCATTTGAAATGAGATTGGGATAATGTTTTAGTTATACTTTTCTAAAACAGAACAAAAGATTCTTGGAATTAATAAATCAAGATTTTCTTGAAAGAAATGTTAAATGTATGCTTGTAGTCTAGTGGTAACAATTGTAAATCAAGATTTTCTTGAAAAAAATGTTAAATGTATGATTGTAGTCTAGTGGTAAGAATATAAATCAAGTTTTTACAAATTCCAGTGATTATGCATTATGCATTTTACATTTTGGACCTCCAAGCTAATTAAATTTTCTGGTTTTGTCCCTGACTGTAATTGACCTTATTGAAAACAATTCAGAAAACATGCAATAATATTATCTCCATCAAAATTAAGCTGAGGACTTGCAACTCATGCAAATTTGTAAAAAAAGAAGTCCAAGAATTGTTCTTTAAATTTTTTTATTTTAACAAAACAATATATTATTATATACCTCATAAAATTACATTACAAAACATTTATTTATTGAGTCTATCTATCTCAATTTTCTGTTTGAGTCCTATCAATTCGCAAAGGTTGATCATGCAATATTAATTCCATTCTATGAAAATATTAATGATAAATCATGAAGAGAATATCGACGTAGATTAATTAATAGACTATTGGCTAATTGTTTCTTTCAAAATTGCACTCTGCAAAAGCAAACCTTGTAGATGTGTACCAAGAAATTCTTGATTGTTTACTAATTCAGATTCCCAGCCAACAATCTTGTTTAACACTTGTACCTACCATCAAAACAAAACCAAAGCAATAGCCTATTAGCTCAAGAGAGAATAGAACTTCGTAACAATTATATCATCAAACCAAAACTAGCAAGAGCTGCTTACCTGAAGAGAAGAAGAAGAGAGCTAGCGCACCTTGAAGTTCTAAAACTGGAAGTGAAAGAGAGGAAGGGAGGGGGTATTTATAAGCAGGCTGAACTCTTAAGACAGCAGAAATAGAATTTTTGTTTAATTGCATCTGGCATACGGAACAGTTATATCTGGTTCACTTGTTCTATTAGTGGGCTTACTATAAAATGAAACAGCTATATCTAGAGTGGGAAAAATGGCACGGCGGAGCCGGCTTCGTCACGGAACAGCACGGTTACGGAACGGCATGCGTGTCAGTTACGTGCCGTGACTCGCATGTCCCATGCCGTGACCATTCGCGCACGTGCCGTGCTCATCTTTTGAAACTTTGGCATGGCATGGCAGTTAGTCTGGCTCTTAGTGGAGGAGTTTGCAGATGCACGTAGTCACGCGAGTCACGTGTAACTAGGACCATTAGATATTGATTTAATGGTGAATCTTGAATAAAATAACCTAAATTATGATTAAATGGTCACGCGAGTCACGTATGGTCACGGCACGTTTAGACACGGCGTGACTCACGTGGCGTGACCATTTGCGTGCCGTGACCACCCCTAGACATTTTAGTCACGGCACGGTACGAGACCAAAGTCACGGCGTGTTAGTCACGGCACAGTACAGCACGACATGTTTTTTCCACTCTAGCTATATCTGGTTCAGTTAATCTATTAGTCACGGTACAGAACAGCACGACATGTTTTTTCCACTCTAGCTATATCTGGTTCAATTATTTCTATTTGTGGGGCTTACAATAAAACGGAACACCAGCTATATCTGGTTCAGTTAGATAGACTCTGTGACGAGTGGTGAAATAGTAAGTCGGCTAGGAGTTCCGCGTGTTACTCGGGATATTCTGTGGACAGTAATAAAGTTTCCAACTGTATCACGAGCAATGTCGTGCACTTTTTGAACCTTTTAATAGCAAATTATCAATCGATAAAAATAGCTGCTAGATGGATAGGGAGCACTAGCTGGTACATGTCTTGGTTTAATTATTTTTCTAATATATGATTAATGTTTAATATGTCCTAGTCGAAAATCATGCAAAAGGCACAAGAGATCAGAAATTATAAAGTAGCGCATCTATTTTATTCATGATCAAATTCAGTTCAGAGTAATTATGGGGTATACATGCATAACTAAAGTAATTATGTGGTATGAAAACAAATTAAAAAATAAAAATGGCAAGTACAAAAATACAACACTATTTTGGGAAAGTGCAATAATAATATACACAAGATTCAAAATCGGACGAATGAGAATGTTCTGTAATAATTAAGTATGTCAAATGAGGCATTGTTTTTGCAGTAGGTTTATAATTACATAAAATGTCACTATTTTTAATATATATTATGAAAAAATATTGTTATTCACCATTAAACTTAGATAAATATTATGAATTTTGGTATTTTTTAATATTATTTTAATAAATATCTGATTCGATCATTATCTGTATCTGTATCCGGCTGATATTCGATCCGATCCGAAAAATTAAAAAGGAATATGGATATGATTTTGCCGGAAACGAATCTGCTGAAATTCTAATTCGTGAACAGTGTTTTTGAAATCTCTACTTTTCTGAATCTAGCCATCGAATTGTTTCGAGATGTGTGCACAAAAAACCAGTTGTTTTGAGATTCGTGCATAAAAAAAATTGAACGGCTAGATTCAGAATTTCAAAAATTTAAAAGCTGTTCACAAATGAGGAATTTGTGGAGATTTCAATTCGGTTTTATCCCTATCCGCCCTGTATTCACTCCGTTTTCACCCCTACATACATCACGCATATAATACTGCCAAAATAATACAAAAAAGAAAAAGAAAAGAACACATGTCATTATTCATCAATCCAAATTACTCTCATGTTAATCAATACGAACATTTTAAACTACTTTTATTTGTCCTCACAAAAGCATGTTAAGAAAGAAACAACAAAAATAAAAAGGAATCCAATCACCATTAACTGAACTTATTTGCTAGACGTCCCTAATAATACCCCCAACTCAACTGGTGGAGACACCACCGCCAAGAATTCTTCATCTCTCTCCAGCGCAGACATGTATTCTGGTAACAAGCACACTTCCAAATCAATGCTCCCACCCCCTATCCATCCCGGATATGCCGAAACCTTACCATCAGATTTATACGCAATGCCGCTACGCGCCGCCACTGCCTTGCCCCAGCCAAAATCACAACCATACATGTCGAACCGCGGTGAGCTGCCCATCAATATGCTTTGTATGTCAAACATATGCAAGTTGTACACAATTGGATTTGCCATGTACTTATGCATCATGTCTCTGATGGCAGAGTCGGTATGATTAGCAACGACTTGGTGTGCCAGCCATGCGGCCCAGCCGAGGTTGTTGTTAAGAAGCTCTCCTGCTGTTGTAGTTGTACTAGCAGCATAAATAGAGTTCCCAAAATAGTTTGCGTGGAGCGGGGGTTGTAACCTCGCTCGGTTTTGGCTTGCCAAACGACAACTTGTTTTCTGGTCAGGAGAGAAGCATCGAGCACGTATGATGCAACGCCACATCAGCGCACTCAAAGCTTGAAAAGTAGATATTGTACCTAAATGAACCATATAGTATATAATTAAATCAAATATTTATGAATGTTTTTAATTTAATTTGTAATTCTTCATTAGCACGGTCATATGATCTTCTTAAATATGGAGTAGTTCTTAAGCACATTAAAGTATCTTGGAAGTCAATTTCCTCAAATTGGGAAATGTAAGAAAGAACACACACTGATTTGCCCAAAGAATAACATGCATAAAGTTCTCCCAAATAGTAAGGACGTACCTTTATCACATTCTCGGTTCGCTCTCGCCTTCAACTTTGCAAGACTTTCACTCGAGAAGTGAAACATCCGCTCTCTAAGAGGCGGTGGAGTATACCGTACAACAAATTCGGCAGGAGAAGAGTACGGGAGCTTGATAGGAGGTTCTCCATAGCCTCCTATGAACCACTTGTCATGGACCGGAGGCTGGGAGAGCACGACCTCCTTTCCTGCTGCTTTGCATCGGGCTATCTCTGCCCATGCATTGAAGAACATCCAAAAAGAGGTGCCGTCGCCGATCACGTGGTTGAAAGCGTAACCGATGAAGATTCCATCTATTAGCACTGTAACCTGTACTTGTTTAAATGATTGTAACCTTCAAAATTGACCATGGCATGCTTGTGCTACAAAAAATTATAAAAATGACCATGCCTAGGAGGGAAAGCTGTCTCGACTTTTTTAGATATATATATATATATATATATATATATATATATATATATATATATATATATCTTGAACATTCTTTTTGGACATATATATCCGCTTTGTAAATTTTTTTTGCATTTAAGTGTGTGTTATACTTCTTTTCTGGGCAACAATGCTGCTATATATATCATTGTTGTATTACAGTATATAATCAGCACCAAATTACAAATCGAACAAAGTATGCACTCGTGTGTCAAAGAATTTTACTCAAAAAAGAAAATTCATATAAGCATAATTAGGGAAAAAGTATTGTGCATCTTAAGATTTCAATCAGTAAAAAAAACTAGTCTTTAGTCTAGTGACAAAGGCACGTGATCTCTACATAAGAGATCATGAATTCGAAATCTAATAAAAAAAGTCATTTATTATAATAACAATAATATTAAATAGTTGGATAGCTTCATTTTCAATCTTTACTAAAAAAAAAAGATTCCAAGCAAGCCGGCCACTTGTTGCATTTTAATTTTTTTCTTAGAGTGGACTAATAGTCTAATACCTGAACAGCGACGAGTGGGTTGGTAGACCCGTCAAAATTGACCGCCAGGTCAAGTGGAAAAAACTCTTTCAAGAACTCGGGTAGATCCTGACCGTCCGCTCCCACCACATCAGCGATCCCAATGCCATCTGCCACGGCGTGCACAAACTCCGCCCCCTCTCCCTCGCACCCCACCTCCACGTGGCACGTGACACCACCCCCTCCTCGCACGTGTCCGCCCTAATCCGGCCTGACAAGGGGTAGAAGTGGAAAAGTGCCTCCTCTAGAGAACTCCTCAGCCGTTCGATGATTTGCTCCAGTGAGAGGTCGGATGGTTTTTTGAACAGGAGGCCCTTTTGGATATAGTGGGGAGAGAGCATGGCTGTGTCCCATGCGCTGAGGTGAAGCTGACGTGGCGCTTGGGGATTGGGCCTTGGAGTTACTGCGTAGGTTTTGACGGTGCGCACAGCAGGGGATGGAGAAGGCATTTTGTGGGGAATGGAAGCGGAGAACACTGATTTGTTGGGGACTTGGTAGCTGGTGCGATGGTGTGGTACTTCTAGTGTGGATTTGTATTATATATAGAGTGCCAAGAGGAGAGAAATTCCAAATTTCTAATTGGTCAACATTTTGAAATGGTTAGATAAAGAGATTACTTTCTGCATAAAGAAACCTCGGTTCTTTTATGGTAAATTAACAAAGGCCCACAGGCCCCACTGCATAAGTAGGTAATATAGGTTAAAAAAAAAATTTACTCGTTTTTTTTTTAGAAAGTAAATTTTTACTGTACGTTGTATTCCTTTTTTGCTTCTTTGTGGGTAAATCGAATAGAAGCTATCAAATTGGCTAATATTTCCGAAATTTTTATTAATACCCTTAAAAAAAACATAGAAAATCTAATTTTTTTTAAAATAACCTAACTGCTTCACATTGGGGCAGTTTGAATTTTTTTTTACAAATATTTAGCTGACCGCCCCACAGTCGGGTGGTTTGCTATAAATATTCTTTTTTTTTAGAGATGTTTAGTGTGTATAGAATGAGTTTTCTATAAAAATTGGTATTCTACATATTCGAAAAATAGAAATGAAAAACTTAATCGGAAACTTCAATGCAAGTTTGGAGACATTTCCTTTGTTTTTTGGCAACTTTAGATATGCATTTGTCAAATTTACGTCTTCAATTGTTGCCTGGCGGTTGTTCAAGTATTAAGTTGTTTAGAAAAAAAAAATTTGTGGAAACTATCTATATGTAGGGTAATATTTTATCTATTATTTACAGTGTTGTATAGTCTCATCTCAAGTGAGTGCTCTTCTTATGTTGTTAATTAGCTGAGTGCTAATATTTTATCTAATATTTACAATAGTTTTATAGTCATACTCTTTATAAAAAAATATATATGATGCTTCAGCATGGTATTCGGCGTATTATGTCTTGATGTGTCCATTATTTATGAGACCTATAAGACTATAACAAGTTGAGATTGCAAATTATAAAGCATCTTCGAAGTAATCTAATGTGACATGATCTTGTGGGGTACCGCACATTCCATCACAAAATCTTATCAATGTAACAACACAGAATCCGATCCTTGCAAAGGATCAAACGATCATTATCTGTAATAATCGTCTTAGCTCTTGTCGATCGTTTATATTTTTTTTAAATTGATTACGTATCATATATACTCATCTAGGATAGGTGTCATATAATATACATATTAGATGAAAATATTAAGATCTCTAAAAAATATATATATTTATAGCAAACCGCCCCACTGTGGGGCGGTTTGGTAAACATATGTAAAAAAAAAAGCAAGTCATCCCAACGTAGAGCGGTTAGGTTATTTTTAAAAAAAATTCAATGCGGATGGTAGATTAGCTATTTTTTTTTAAGGGTATTAATAAAAATTTCGGCTAATATTTGGTTGAATGTTGATAACATTCACATGCATAATTGGTACGAAGGAAAGTTCAACGAGAAACTTAGATGTTATTGTTTAAACATCTTTTAAACATTACTTTCCTTTGTATTGTCATTCAAACCATTACATCTTTGAAAATTTACTTTTGTGCTGATGTATTGGTTTGATTGACAATACAAAGGAAAGTTCGACGAAATTGAGCTCCAATGCATGTGGTAGGTTTGAATATTCAATGTTTTACCAAATTAATTTTTTTTTTCTACAAAGGTGTTTATATAGAGACAACAATGACCGAGCTAGAAAAATCTTTGAAAAAAGAAAGATAAAAGTAAATAAACATGTTGTAGACCTAGTCGTGCATCAAATTTCAAGTTATTTGAATAAATCTTTTTTAATATTTCATCCAAGCTGTCAAAAATAGAACGTTGTAGATTTCACATTATTTGATATTTAATTTTACCATTTTCTATTTTGCACGATATAAAATATATATTGTAAATCACTTTGTAAAGTCAGATTGAAACTGTAAATTAATTTTTATGGTTCTCAAATTTGTTAAATTCATAAATTGTCATTGAATTCCAATTCATTATATTTTGTCTAATTCTACATACTCTTCTTTTATTCACAAATTAAGATATATATGCATCTAAATTATTTGATATATGGATGTTAATTACAAATTAGAAAGCTCACACTTTATTTATTTTCGGGGTACGAAAAATTATTTATTTTAGATAGTGTGGAATTGAAAATTTGAGAAAGCGGTTATCCCATTTGAAACGGAAGAGAATCTGCTGCGATCCTTCACATGTGAATAGTATTCTGAAATCTCTGTTTTTTCAAATTCAGCTGTCGAATTGTTTCGAGATGCATACACATAAAAAGTTGGACAGCTGGATTTGAAAAAACAGAAATTTCAAAATTATTGTACCCAAACTTTGGATCGCAGCAGATCCCAATCCATTTGAAACGGCAAAGGTGCTATATAGCACTAAAGTAGCAATATTTTGACTGAACAATAGCTAGGCATGCAGTTTACTGGATCTGGTCCACGGCAAAAACGACACAATAACAACTCTTAGAATATTGACTATATATTGTTGTCCACAAAAGAATGAAAATAATCTAAAACTGTAAAATTTTTGTTTTGAGATTTCAATACATACAAAATATTGAGCAGCTCGAATTAATCAATAATTTGAAATATGAAATAGAGATAAAAAATTACAAGTCATATAAAATTTGTAAAAGAAGAGTTGAAATAGTTGCACTCTCTCCTCTCTAAAATAGTTGCAATACTTAATTAGTTACTTAATTACAACATATAAAATTAGAATAAAGTTCAGCTTGGGCAACAAGTAAAACTCTGATCAGCTGTCCACTACCATACTTAATTTTTTATTGTATTGGTGGATACGTCAAATCTTTTACCTTTTAATTCTCTGGTAAACTATTCTTTTAATTCCAGGATTGTAGTCCGGTCCGGTTGTTGAAGTTTAACTACCTCCGTTTTAGTATTTTCTTTTTTGGGGAAAATTTATGGTGTACCCATGGAAACTTTAAAATAGCTAATTTCTCCATCAAAACATCTTAATATTCAATATCCCATATTCATATTTCTTTTTAATTTTCCGAATACGGATACGAATCGGATATTAGCCGGATACATATTCATATATTTATTAAAAAAATATTAAAAAAATACAAAAATTCATAATATTTATTTAATTTTAATGGTGAATAACAATATTTTTTTCATAATATATATTAAAATATATGATATATATCTACTATTCGGATATGGATAATTGAAACGTAAAACCATATCAGTATTCATATCCGCACGGATATTCAGATATTGGATATCCACATCTAATTTTTTGGATACAAATCGAATACAGATCGGATATTATCCATACCGTTTTCACCCCTACTCCATATATAGTGTTGGGCTGAGGACTCAAAACTCATGTCAAAGGATAATTCTAAGATCATTGCCACTAAATCGCGGGGGCAGAGTAAAAAATAAATAAATAGGAATTTTATTGATTATTCATCATTCATCAATCAGTGTAGATTCCTAGTTCATCAAAACTATGTTACTCGGATACTCTAATATAGGCTTCGAACCCGTATCTGACACGTATCGGACACGGATACGCGTCCGATACGGCCCCAATAATCGGCTTACGTGGCATATCCTTAATCTTTTGATACGGTGTCCGATACGCTCTGACTCGTCTGGATACGACCTGGATACCACTCTGACACGTCTGGATAAGGAATGGATACCGTGCACCGTGCATGCATGGTTCACCATACACTTCGCCGTCGCTGACTCCCAGTGCACCGTGCCATCGCTGTGGACCGCACCAAAAACATTTTTTTCTAGCGCTCCATGGCAGAATCAAACTTGGGATATTTGCTATGGGCTCCAAAGGCCTTCACCACTACACTACTTCAAATTTGATGTTATAATATGGTAGCGTTTAGATTTAATTTATATCCAGAACTTTTGATATATATATATAGAGGAGGGATCCACTTACAACAAATTTGAGTTACAACATTCATTTTTTTCATTTTCAAAGTTCAAATCGTCGATCCAACCGTTCAACATGATCATCTAAATAAAATGTACTTGCAGATCAAATTTTATATTTTTTTGAATTTTTTTACTATTTATTAAGATGGGTACAAAATTCAATGGTCTAAGTATGGCTATTTTTTGTAAAATACTTAATAAATAGTAAAAAAATTCAAAAAAATGTAAAATTTGATCTGCAAGTACATTTTATTGTGGAGATCATGTTGAACGGTTGGATCGACGATTTGGACTTTGAAAATGAAAAAAAATGAATGTTGTAACTTTGTTGTAACTCAAATTTGTTGTAAGTGGATCCCTCCTCATATATATATATGAGGAGGGATCCACTTACAACAATTTTGAGTTACAACATCTTACACTATTTCTAGACCATTGGATCTATTATAATCAAACGGCCCAAAGACAAATTTCGCTGGCGCTCACTCTCTGTTAAATCTTTTGCGATAATTGTTTGAACTGGACCGTCCAGTTGCCAATTTCCCCGCTCTATTCTCTGTGACGCGAACTGGATTTCCCCTCTCTCTGTGTGATGCGATTTCAAACCTTGGTGTAATCTCTCGGACGCGATTTGGATCCCAGCCCAAGATTTCAATTAAGCAATGATGCTTGTGCGTAGTTCACGATTTATCAATAAGACTCCGTTGATTTAAGCATCATCCATTGATTTAAGCATCATTCTTCTCTCCTCTCTCTGACCTCCTTACGGTATCTAGATGAAATACTTAAATCTGAACTCTATTTATACATCTTTCTACTAAAATCAACAATTTATAAGAATGATACTTAAATCAGGTGTCTTATTGATAAAATTGTTTATTCTTCTTTTTTAGACAAATGGATGATATCACATTAGATGAAGTTCACGATTTGGAAGGAAATCTAATGGATGACTTCGAATTAGATGAAATTAGGAGCACGGTCCAATCTGAAAGGGTAACAAAAATGTTTTAATGATATTATTTATCTTGGTCCCGTAACAATATAGTAGAAAATTTCAGTCTAACATAACATTTTTAATGATATTACAGGAGGAACAAACTTCACAAAAGTTAAGAAAATATGAGGGCGTGCAACCTTTTAACGGCATGGAGTTTGAATTACTTGAGGAGGCTGAGTGTTACTACAAACTTTATGCTCAAGTCAATGGATTTTTCTACAATTTTTAGTGAAGCTTCAAAGTTCAGCTTTTAAAATACAAAAACTGGTACTGCTGGTTCAGAACTGATTCGAATTTAGCCAAACTGTTTCACAGGCTGATAGAAGACATCCCCATGAGTACATAGAAACAAGTTTCACATTTTTTGGATTTTTCTACAATTTTTAGTGAAGCTTCAAAGTTCAGCTTTTAAAATAAAAAAAACTGGTACTGCTGGTTCAGAACTGGTACAGCTTTTAAAATATACTAGCTATGTAGAGTGAAAAAAGACTAGTTGAAATTAACTAAATAGCGTAGTTTGTTCTAAAAGACAATAAATGAATGAAAAAGTAAACTTGAAACATTTCCCATAATTGTACAGTGATTTTATTAAACAATGCAATTGTTATACAAAGATAAATACAACAATACAACACATTGTGATCATACTGTGCATAACATCAATTACATATCACTTTGTCATACATCTTTCAAAAATTAAAATTAAGGTTTTCCATCTATCTAATCTTCTTTTATAGAGATCCAATAAGCTGTTTCGAGAAGCTCTCCACTTTTGAGTTGAATATCTTCTTCTAGATATCTATCAAATAATCAAAATCTCATATGCCTCCAAGACCACTTTTGAGTTGAATCTCTTTTATGGAGATCCAATAAGCTGCATTTTTTGTTCAGTCCTCTCTTAGTGTCATATGCCTCCAAGCATCCTTGCACTCACACTAGAACATAACTCACACTTATCAGTCAACTGAGAAAAATCCAGGGACTAAACTGCAAAACTAACAGCACAGTTGAGTAAAGGACTCAAAAACAAATACATTAGACTTAATTTCATATTTTTAGCACTTTTCTAGAATTAATTAGGCATTTTCTAAGTTGGCCTCCTGAAAATATAAAAATCAGCAATTTTCTGCTACAATTTCCCTATTTGCCCCTCTGTTGCACATGCCATAAATTAATTATAAACATTTCCAACAATAATAAGCTTTGGCACAGAGGTAGATTACTTGTTCCTCTATAATTTCATAAAAAGAACAAAAAAATTAGTTAGGGGATTGGCCAGAATTAAATTTTAAAGTTTGGAAAAACAAATAAAAGCATATATGCAGCGTCATTTATTTTAATTAAAGAAAGTGCCTAATTAACATTAGAAAAATGTATGAAAACTTACATCAAGCTCTAAAACAATACTAAAGTCAATTGAAATGAAAAAACACATCTTCATGCGAAGAAAATCAAATAAATTAGACCAAAGTTTAATTAAATAAAAGAATTAAAAAGGAAGGCACAAGGAAAATATAAATTTTTTGATGATTCTGGATCAAGAAACTTTTTGTATTTATATATTAATTATTTGTATTTTTACATTTGCAATTTATTTATTTGCAATTACATAAAAGTTGATTGTTGTTTGCTTTACTGTAGGTTATAAACATATATATGCAATGCACCCACTGATGTGCTTTACCAGTTGATCTCCAATTGAATACATTTTGAAATGAAGTATAGTGAGAAATACCAGCATCGATTGAGAATCTTCAATTGTCAAGCTCCTGACCAGTCTTATTTTAGGTGCGCAAAACGAAATCGCTTTCAGAACACTCCTATTATCATCTTGGAACTGGTGTGGGTTTATTCTAGTTCAATTTTCTGTTCAAAGGCGAAAAATTGACTCAACAGAAGTAGGGATAAGTCCACATATCATCTTTTAAAATTATAGCATATAAAAGTTTGATTTCAGTGACCAGGCATGGGAGATTTAGTGTTTGCTCGAAAATAAGCTAATATACTACAGCCAATTTGCAAAGAAGGGAAAAAAATATACAGGATAATATCATCATGCAGTACCTGCTCAGAATCACTCCATCTACGAAATGCTGAGAAACCCTGTAAGCGGGACCATAGGTACCGACCACTAACTGTACCAAGGCAATACCAGATCTTTTGATAAACTGAAAGCCCCGGTCCTTCAAGACCAGTTCTAACTGTAGATGCAAACAACCGAGGAAGTGAGAGCTGAATTATATTCACAAATTACAATATTTAACTTACAGAATAAAGCAAATGTGGTCAATCTTGTGATTTCATAACCGGAGGAACAGTGCTGGTTTCTCAAGAAAATAAAGGTCTTTTTGTTCCTATTATCGTTGGAGCAAATAAAGGTCTTTTTGTTCCAGCAAAGAAATTTCCAACCGAAGCGCTTTTGAGATCTCCGACGACAGAGATATAGGCAAGGCGCTGAGGTGAGAAAAAAGTAAGCGGCAATTTAGGATATCGGGGCGAAGTTGGGTGCAAGGGAGAGCGGCTCAGGAGAGGAGGGTTCGGTGCGGCGCCGAGAGAGGAGAGGCGAGGTCGTGGAGGAGAGGATGGGGCCGGGGTGGAGATGACGGGGCGACTAGGTTTTCACTGGTGGAGAATTTTCGCGAGAGAGAGAGAGTGGGGGTTCGTTTGTTTCATTTACTGGACGCCTCCATTAGTCGGGATTTTGGGGGTTTATATAACTGGACGCGTCCAGTCCATATGGGGACCAAAGTTATAATTTCAGCGACAAAATTTCAACAGATCTGCACTATTTTTAAAGCAGATCCAATGGTCTAGAAATAGTGTAAAATGTTGTAACTCAAAAATGTGGTAACTAGATCCCTCCTCTAGAGGAGGGATCAAGTTACAACAAATTTGAGTTACAACAAAGTTACAACAACCATTTTTTTCATTTTCAAAGTCTAAATCGTCGATCCAAACCGTTCAACATGATTATCTAAATAAAATGTACATGCAGATCAAATTTTACATTTTTTTGAATTTTTTTACTATTTATTAAGTATTTTACAAAAAATAGTCATATTCAGACCATTGAATTTTGTACCCATCTTAATAAATAGTAAAAAAATTCAAAAAAATGTAAAATTTGATCTGCAAGCACATTTTATTGTGGAGATCATGTTGAACGGTTTGGATCGATGATTTGGACTTTGAAAATGAAAAAATGGTTGTTGTAACTTTGTTGTAACTTGATCCCTCCTCATATATATAAATATATATATAAAAAATTGCTAATATGCTACGCGTAGCATAGAGGGCCTCCGTGCTACGGCTCAATATTTGAGTTTCAAAATCCTAACGGTCGATCCGAACTGTTCAACATGATCTCCATATGAATATGTACTTGCAAACCAAATTTTACATTTTTTAGAATTTTTTTACTACTTTTTTAGATAGGTAGAAAATCACTTGATCTGAAAATTTTGTACCATTCAGATCAAGTGATTTTCTACCTATCTAAAAAAATAGTAAAAAAAATTCTAAAAAATGTAAAATTTGGTTTGCAAGTACATATTCATATGGAGATCATGTTGAACGGTTCGAATCGACCGTTAGGATTTTGAAAACTCAAATATTGAGCCGTAGCACGGAGGCCATCTATGCTACGCGTAGCACGGTAGCCAACTGCTACATATATATAGAGAGAGACCAAATTTTACATTTTTTTGAACTTTTGTACTATTTATTAAGCCACTTTGAAAATTGCTGATCCGGGTGAACAGTAAAAACAGTGCAACCAAATTCTGGACCACGTGATCAGCAATTTTCAAAGTGGCTTAATAAATAGTAAAAAAATTTCAAAAAATGTAAAATTTGGTCTCCAAGCAGATTTTAATATAGAGATCACATCTAACAGTTTAGATCGACCGTTTGGACTTTGAAAATTCAAAAACGACTTGGTTGCACGAGAGCCTTGGTGCAAACGTTTTGATATTAATTTGCCCCCCCCCTCTCTCTCTCTCTCTATATATATATATATATATTTTTTTTTTCTGTTTTGAATTGATATTTAATTTATATAATACAAGTGTTGAACTAATAATATAATATAATAGACGTATTGTATCTTTGATTTTTTAAAATTATCGTATCGCCGTATCCGTATCGTATCCGATACGATATCCGTACCTGTATCCATGAAACATAATCAAACACAGATATATAAATTTTTTTTTTTTGATGGGAAGCCCTTAGGCATTTGTATTAAATAGATTAGGTTTACAAGCCCTTAGGCATTTGTATTAGGTTTACAAACACAGATATAGGACACCCTTGGGGAATGCCACGGTCCTTGACAGAAAAGGTAATACTGTCTTGTCAACTATGGGAGTGCGAAGGATAGGCCGCAACCCATACATACTACGAAATAACACTCTGCCAGGTTTCTCCAAAAAGAGAGAAGAAGATCAGAGAGAGATAGAGGACAATCGTCTCTCTCTAAAAAAAATCAAATCATTTCGAAAATAAGAAAAAAAGATCACGATTTTCTCTGCTTAAACCGTTAATTGATCCCTCTTCTCTCGATTTTGAACCATGATTAAAATTTGTTTTTTAGACAAGTATTCTTTTGTTCATCAAGCCATTAACAAAATCCATGTGCAGAGTTAACAAAATCTTATTAAATCAATGTTTCTTGAACTGATTAACAGATACGGAAAAAAGTGGAGACAATGGTCTGGTTGTACTTGGCATAAGCTGAGAGACAAAAACACCAAATACTTTCACGCGATAGCCCATGGAAGAAAAAACACAAACTCAATCACTTCCGCGTCCCAGGATGATGATGGCAACATCATAGCACATAAAAGACAACCAGTAAAATATAAAAAAACAACCACAAGAAAATTAAAGACAATCAATAGAAAATGAAAAACAACCAGTAGAAGATGAAAGATAACAAGTAGATGATTAAATACAACAAGTAGAACATAACAACTGTTACTAGATTTGAAGAAGATGAAAAACAACTAATAGAATATGAAAGACAACTAGAAGAAGATGAAATACAGCTAGTAGAAGATCAAAGAAACTAGCAGAAGATGAAAGACAACCAGTAGAACATGAAAGACAACCAGTACAAGTTGAAAGACAACTAGAAGAAGATGAAAAACAACTAGTAGAAAATGAAAAACAACTAGTAGAAGACGAAAGATAAGTAGAAAAAATGAAATACAACTTGTAGAAGATGAAAAACAAGTAGAAAATGATAAAAGACAACCAGTAGAACATGAAAGACAACAAGTACAAGATGAAAGACAATTAGAAGAAGATTAAAAATAACTAATAAAAGATGAAGGACAACTAATAGAAGATGAATAACAACTTTTAAAAGATGAAAGACAACTAAAAGAAGATGAAAGATAACCAGCAAAACATAAAAGACAACTAGCAGAAAATGAAAGACAACTAGAAGAATATGAATGACAACTAGTAGAATGACAATCAGGATCTCTGACAGATCATCGCAGCATGGAGAGAGCAAAGAGTGTCGACATTGTCAATATCCAATAGCGTCGACAGAGAATGACGGAAAAAGCACAAGCATGGAGGGTTTCAATTTCTGACAGCAATTAACGGAGGAGGAATAGAGAGAAAAAGAACATAGTTGTTGTTTCTCACGGTGCGACATACACGCTAATTTTCTCTAGATTAATTTACTTCGCTTGAAGATGACTAACTTACTTCAGATTAATTCAGATCTTATTCCACCTTACTCCTCTTATTTTACTTCTTGTTTGACAACTTAATTGTGGAGTAAAGGGTTTACTAGTCTACGTACTGGGTTGGAAAATATAATAAAAAGGTAATTAAATTTGATTAGGACTTAGAGTGATATTTTTATTCCTCGTGTGTATAAATATAATTATCGTTCAACACTTCGACTATATCGAATAATTGGAAAATAGCATTCTTCTAATATCTTTTCAATTTACTATTCTAAATAACACCATCCCATGTTCTTTCTCGATTTGTCAAATAAGCTCATAATCCCTTAAAATTTTCACTTAGGAAGATCGTAATACTATAAATAAAGTTTTCTATATCGAACATTATTGATAAGGAATTTTGGAAGATATAGTTTGAGTAGTTTATCATTGTAATATTTTTGAGTAAATAATCTCCGAACTCATTTATGTCACGGAAATTTCATCTATATTTTGTGATTTGAATTACAAATTACTTGACTTGTTCTTGAATTACAAGCAGTTTGAAAACTGTGATTGGGAGAAGTTAAAATTATGGGTAATTGATTCTCCTAAATTTAGTTAACTTTCGGTAATATTTCGGTTTATTCGATTTCAAAATTTGAAACTTCAATCCGGTAACAATTCCCTGTTTTGTTTCACAAAAAACACTTCAAACTCAATATTTAAACAAATTCGAAAATGCTTCCACGAATTATCTAAAAACACGCTAAAATTATTTGCTCTTTACTATTCCACATTTATTTGGACATTAATATATCATATAATCATATTGCCAAACTAAAAACATGTCAACTACAAACAAAAAAAATGATGAGCAACATACTGTTGGATTAGAAGGTCAAGGCCCAAGTCCATACTCGGCCCAAGGCCCTGTCCAAAAGCAATTTTGTTTATAGTGATATAAAAAAAAAATGTAACATTCTTGTAATGTTCTCAAGTGACATTAAATGAAAAAAAAAGAAACATATTGTACAAGGAGACTCAAGACTGTACTCGTTTGTGGCAACTCTGATCTTAAAACTGGCTGAAATCATGCAACAGTAACAGTGACAGTTCAAGGATACTGAAAAAGCACAACCATACAAAATTTTCAGAGTCATTAAAATGGAAAATGCTTGCAAAAAAAAACATATTAAAAAAAGCAGGGTTGTACAAGAGTTGTTATCTGGTATACTGCAATTTAAATATCATCAACACAAATCAAAAACACCCAGAAAAACTTCTGATATCCAATCTAACACAGATTTTCAAAATGAAATGGTAAATAAAATATCCAACCTATAGTCAGACTTCCAGCCCAATATAGAAGCCCAAAAATAAAGCCCGTTAATAAAATAAAAAGTAAAGCTCAAAAATCAAGTGGCGTTGTTCATTGCAGAGTTCCTGCGGAAAGGGAGCCACATGTTTGACAAAGGGGACCCACTGGCAGGACTACCTTGGTACCATACTCTCAGGTCTCAGCGCTCCACATTACCATGTCATGTTATATATCCATTATCCAACAATGCACTTGTAAATTAATTCCATGATTTTTTTTTAAGTCTTTTGTATTGATTTTAGGAATATTGTTAATGCTCAAATAATTTGGTTGTCAAATGATACGATCAATTATTTAATTAATAGCACCTCAATCTATTTTGCTCACAGAATCTACTGAAAAGAAGTTTACAGTATCAAAAGTTTAGGTTTATAGAGTCTTCTTAATTTTGATAAAATAAATTAAGTGACATAGTTTCTATTTCTCTTTGATAAAGGGATATTTTCATGGGTTTGCCTTTGTATTGTGTTTATATTGTCTTATTGAATTATCCCTGATACGTCCCTTCCCGAAGGGGCCGGGCCGTACTTGGACTCGGTCCAGTAAGGAGAGAGCACGTCCTGTTCTCAGGAAGCAGGCCGTGCGGGGGCCGGTCACAGAACGCGCAGCCCGTCCCGCCTTAGGCGAAGCGGGTCGAGCCGGGGGACACGCGGGGTGTCGGAGGGGTATTAACGCTCTAACCCTTTATAATACCTCTCCAAGATGTGATGAAAAATGCGATCCCCTTTTCTGGGGGGTTCTTTGCCTTATATAGGGCACGCCCTACTGTAGCGGGGTCTTGTCAGCATTAATGACGATGCCCCGCATACTGTAGGGGACGTCCGCATGTTAGGCTGTAATTGGCGCATAGTTTATCTCAGGCCGTACAGCGGGGCCGTGCGTCGACCATTCTTGGCTGTTCGGTTTGCCGGGCTTTGAGTCCCGTTTTGTTTGGTTCCGAGCTGGCCCAGAGGAGGGGTTCGAGGCTCGGTTTGTGTTTATCCTCGGGCTGGCCCCGGGAGGGGGTCCGAATCCCGGGTAGTTTTCTGGGCTCGGGCTGGCCCCGGGAGGGGGTCCGAATCCCGAGTAGTTTTCTGGGCTCGGGTTGGCCCCTGGAGGGGGTCCGAATCCCGAGTCGCTATTTTGGGCCATTGGCCTGTTTGGGCCGATTTGCTATGAATTTATATCTGGGGGCGTTTGGCAGGGCCAGGCCTGGGCCTTTGGAGGGCCATCGGTACATGGGCCTATCATTAGCCCCCGAAGCCGAAATGCATCAGCGTGATGCTTTCGGGTTTCAACTTTGGTGATCGTGGCGGTTTTGGCCTTGTTTTTTGTTTCTACGAGTTCATTCTTATTATCCCAGCTTCTGAGTTTGTTTAATGTTCGGGTTTTTGTCCCCGAATTGATCTTGGTAGTCTTGTGGGGTATTCATTCGTTATCAGTCCCCGATTTACCCTTGGGGCTCTCCCTATTCGTATTTCGGTTAATTTTAGGATTTTTGTCGCGTTGTTTTGCATTGTACTGCCTGCTGTGATACTTATGGTCTATACCGATTCATGTTTCATTACCATGTCTCGCGGTCTTGTTGTTTAGTGGTTCCCGAGTTGGCCTCGGGTTTCCTGTGTTCTTGAAATAGCTGAGGTCTGTGCTATTACTTGCTTACTTGGGAAAGTTGTAATTACGTCGTCCTTCGTAACTGAGGATTTTTACTATTTTTCTTCTCGAGTGCGTACGTTCGGTGTGATTATGTTGTCCCTTTTATGAGTCTCGGATATATAATAATTTTTTTTTTTTTTTTTTTTTTTTTGCCGAAGGAGGGCTGGCGAGTTCGCGAGTGGTAGGTAACTGAGGTTACCGAGTGATTGTAAGCATGCAGTGATATGTTAAAATCATACAATCGTTGAAGTATTACATGAAATTGATACATTGAACTGATACATTGTGTGTAGTTTGTCCTAAAGGGGACATGGCAACAGATACAATTTTACTAATGCATTATTATAGTCAGGGCGACTAGTTCCCTGTATACCCGCATGGCTCCGAGGGGGGACCTGAGGCAGGCGGAAGAAGTGTTTCCACTTCGGTCGGATGCACTCTGGGGGCTTCCCTAGAGAGAAGACGGGTGTGATGTCGCTACCTATGGAGCGTTCAGGCGAGGATTTCGTTGTCGGTGTCCTCATAGTGATTGTCCTCTTCGAGCTCTTCCTTGGTAGCCGTATATAAGGTTGGTCCTCCGAAGTTGAGGTCGATGCAACTGGGGCATCGCCAGAACCGACGGCGGGGATCTGAACGGCCCTTGATATCGTAATGATACATGTGGCGCCACTCGAAGCATGTTCGGCACTTGACCATCTCGGTCTTGGGATCTTGATCATCGCATATGAAGCATGTGCGCAACGATGGTGCCTTAGGTTGGATGGCATTCTCGTCTTCCGGGGTGAATTTCGGGCATGAGGTCAACTTGAAGTCGAGGAAATCTCGGATTCGGAGGTTTTCGTGGGCTAGCATCCACCCTAGGTCCGGGCTGGATATGTCTTGCAACAATACCCATCTTTCGCCTTCTGAGAGGGCTCGCATTGGTGGTTGCGGGGGGTTAGGGCGAGGTCGGTAAGGAGGTGAATCACGGGGGAGAGTAATGTGGAGGCGTCGCTGCTCGGGTTTATTAACCGAGTCGCTTGACGACATCGTGAGGGTAGAGGGAGGGTGAGAGATTCGTTTGTGGGTTTGAGAGGGGGTCTTTAGTTTTTTGGAAAATCTCGTTGCTGAGGGTGCCAATATATAGGCGGAGTATCGCCGTTGGTTATCGCGCCCGGGTCCCGTTGTGTCATAAAAGCTGAGGCTATGCGATTTAACGGGACGAACGTAGGCCTGTCATTTGACCAGTGCTGGTTTTGAGGCATTTTGGAATTTATTGAACAGCTGTTTCGAGGCGTTATTGGCAGGGGGTTTGTTATTTTCGATGTTTGTTATTTAATGTATTCTAATTTGGGGCGTGTTGATTTAGTTAGGGCCCTCTTTTGCGGCGAAAGGTAGCCAGCGGATGTTTCAGGAGACATAGTAAAGGTGTGCCGGGGCGTAGCTCGTCCCGGGCACAAGTTTGGATGTGCGGGGATTGGTGGACGACAGTTCGGATAAAAATTGGTCCATTTAGGTTACTAGGGCCCGCATAGGCAGCTGTATACTGTCGTGGGTGTTTTCGGGGGAAGCCGAAGGTCATTAGAGGGGGATGTGTTGTTGTGGTGACTTAACACGGTTCGCTCTTCGTGCGTTCGTTCGCCCGAGTGTAATCTCGGGAGCACTAGCGCGGTATTGGTTCCGTAATGCGGTGTGATTAACTTTGTGCGATGGAGCTTGTCCGAATGGGAATTCCCTGAGCTGTTTTTTGTGGTATATTTTGTGGTCGGGGAGATCTTGTCAAGAGATCGTAGTCTCGGGAATATACATTGTAAGAAATCATTGCAATACTTAACGAAAATAGTGTTATACGTGGTTTCTAGAGTTTTCCTTCTCTCAAACAAAAGTTTACGAGGACATATTACAACAAAAAGCGGTCCGCTGAAAACATATCTTAGCTAAAATACTGTAAATATTATACGGGAGCGGTTGGACTTCGCCCTGCGTCCTATCCACTGAAGTCGTCATCAGTGGGCGAGTCCTCTCCGAAGGCGGCATAATCTGAACCGGGACTACTGTCTCCGTGGTCACTGCTGTAGTACCAGGGGTCGGTGTCTTCATCCTCGTCCTCGTCCCCTCCACCTAGGGCGTCCAGGGTGGCTTGGCAGTCCTCACAGTACCAAGGTTGGGCATCTGGAGTGGGGAACAAGTAGGTGGCCTCGTCGGGTTGGCAGGCCGGGTGGAACCATTCGCCGCATCTAGCACATCGGGTCAGCTTGGTTTGGCTCGCCCTTTTCCTGCAGACGTGGCAGGAGCGGTATGGAGACAGTTTGGGAGGTGCTAGGCGGCTGGGAGGTTTGGGTATTGGTGAGTCGCGACGGTTCTTCGGGCAGCATGGGCAGTGATCATAAGAACGCAGCTCCAGTTCGATCAAGTAGTCAATGAAGTCCTTCATTTTTTGGGTGGGCTTCGCGAGTAGAGCATTGAGGTGTTGTCGGTCGAAGAATCGAAGCCAGTTCTTGCGGACCTGTTCTGGTAGGTCTCGGACGCATGTTGGGGGTCTCGGCTTCGGGCGACTCGGTTCGCCTGCCTCGACAGGTTTCTTTCCTTTATTGCTTCGGGGTTTAGGAGGCATCTTCTCGGTATGTTTGGGAGAGAGATGTCTGACCCTACAATTGCTGGGGGTATATATAGGGGTCATTAGTTGGTTGCAATTAATGCAGACGTCTTATCGCCATAATTATATCTGGTCATTAATGCGTGTCTTGGGAGCGGTGCTGCGTTTCGGGGGAGAAGAAAGGTACCGGTGTTCGGGACGACGGGGTCTCTTCATTCGCTCTCGGTTAGGGTTTATGGACGAGAGGGCGCCAAATTTCGAATTGACGCGTCGTTTAGCGGCCCTTGGTGCTTACTGTGCAGATCTGATTTTCTACGGTTTTTTACGCCTCGAGGTCAAAGCTTATCCGGGCCTGCCAGGTGGGTAGAGGGACTTCTCGAGGGGAGCGCCAGTCGTCTTTACGATCATGCACGGATGCCTATATAAAGGCGTTCGCGACTGTTTGGGGATGTTTTCATTTGCTGAGTTTGGCGAGAGTTGTGGTCGGACAGTTGCTTTAAGCGATTCGCTCTGCTCGGTTTATTGCGGTCGCGTCTTCGTCTTCGGGAAGGTACCCTCTATTTAGAGCTTTGCAGTACATGTTTTTTTTTTTTTTTTTTTTATGGGAATGGGGAAACTACCTTTATCGTCCCCAATTTGGTTGTGAAGCGTGTGTTAGCGAGTAGGGTTAGTTTTTGTTTAGAACTCCCGAGCAGGTTTCTCGGTTGACATGGGGAGGCCATTATCTTATACTTCTCTTGTAGGTTCTTTAACTGACCGCCTTGGTCTAACTTAGGTTATTTCTAACTATGGCTGGGGGGAGCTCGGGAGGCCATTCTCCGAGTCGGGGTGTTCTGGATACCGATTCTTCTAGTCGGGGGGTGTTGAGGGCGCCTGGTCCAGGAAAAGGAGCCGAAGCTTTGGCTAAACTTGCGGCCGAGATGGAGTGTTCTGCGAGTTGTCAAGTAGTGCTTCCTAGCGGTAATAGAGCCAAACATATATATAATCGTGATCAAGATATGTCTGGACAGGTGCGGTTGCCGTTGTCTCCTAGTGATTCCAGGTATCAAGCTTCTGAAGATACATTGTCTGTTCAACATTCCGCTGCGTCCGGGGGACTCAGCGAGGCGCAAGGGGATGGCCAAGACGATCTGCATGAGAGTCGCGTTGTCTCTTCACGGGAAGCTTCCGTCTCCGCGCCAGTGGAGGCGCAAGGGAAAAAGGTTAGTCGCAAGGGTGCCCTATCTCAGACTCCCGACGGGCCAAAGTACGTGTCTCGGTCCACTTATGAAGTCGGTATTTTTGATGAAGTGGACCGCTTGTGGCCGTCTATACCCTTATGCCGTTCCAGTGAATGGTGGCGGAGCGTTTTTTATGGTGAGTTCGTGCGCGAAGAGGCACGGGGAATTATCACATGGGAAGTCTTAAATTTCCGAATGCCTACCGAGGTCGATCGTGCACACGACCATGACAAGGGGATGTGTGTGTACTGGAAGATGCCGAAATGTGGGTTTCAATTACCACTGTCGGAATTTTGCCAGACTTTTGTTAAGACTTTGAAGATAACGCCGTCCCAACTAACTAGCAAGGCTTGGTGTTATGTCGCGAGCTTCGACAGGTTGTTCTCGGACTATTCACATGTATTGCAGGGGCTGAAGCCGTCCATGGGTCTGTTCTCGCAGTATTTTAGTATGGGTAGGACATCCGGGGACTTCTTGGCCCTTAAGCGGAAAGGCCCGCACGCTATATTGTTTCATTCTGACAGAAACACTAAGCTTAATAAGATAGACGACTGGAATCGGGGTTGGGTATATCTGCCCGACCCAGATAAAATTGAGTCGTTGAAAGGTGTTCGGAAAACATGGCGTCGGTTGTCAGGAAAAGGGGCGGTGCCCTCTCTTAGTTTTTCGATGACCGCGGATGATCGGAAAGCTTTAGAGATTCTTAACAATTTGTGTGGTAGATTTCTAACTTCCTGTTTCTATTTTTATCAACTCCTTAACCATTGATATACATTCGTGTGTTATTTGTTTGGCAGCTAAAACATCCATGGAGTTCGCTTATTGGGGTGGCGTCGCGGATCCGAAACCCATCGTCCCCCTCCCCCCTTTGCCCAGTGGGGTTAACACGAAGGGAGGGGAGGCGTCGATGACCGAGGAGGTGAAGGAGGTCTCGGAAGAGGGGAGGGGGCTTTCGGTGGAAGAGAGGGAGGCATCTCTTCCAAAGGTCCCCAACAAGCGGGGTGGGGTAAATGTGAAGCGCTCGGTCAAGAAGGCAAGGTCCACGGCTCAGATCAGCCCGTCTGATAAGGGGAAGGGTCCCGCTGTGGGGAAGGCCTCTGGCAAGGGTCGGGCTAATGAGCCAAGGGTGGAGGAAGTTCCTCTTCTGATGGGAGGTAAGGTTGCCCTAGGCGGGCCGGGGCTAGCGTCCGAAGTTGCGGCTCTTCCTGAGGGAGCGACCGGGGGTGGGGGTTCGGGAAAGGATAGGAGGCCTCGGGGGGACGATTCCAGCCTAGACTGGGAGTTGGAGAGAGGGTCGATTTGGGAGCATCCGTGCCCGGGCAAAGACCCGAACCACTGCGGGCTCTTTGTCCCCTTCCTAGAAAAAACAATTGGGACTAGTCGTAGGCCGCCCACCTTGAATGCTTACTCTTTCGGGGCCTATACTGGTCTGGGGCCGGCTTATGTTGGGCGTCTCATGAGGGAAAACCCAGACCAACTGCTGCTGGACAGTTTGGGTCGGCATTTTGAAGTGGGGTGTGTTATGGCAAAGTTGTTGGAGAACCGTATGCTGGAGGGAGGACAAACGCAGGCTATGGATGACATCACGTCGAGGCCGAGGAACGCGCCTCACGAAGAAGGGAATGTGGAGGGCCAAGGTGGATCCTTGGAAGAGCGCTACAAGGAGGCCTTGGATTATCAGCTGACCTTGCAGGGTGACCTCGAGGCTCGCGATGAAGAGATTAGGCAGCTGAAGGGAGAGTTGTCTAAGAGGGGCGAGGAAGCTGTTGAGCAAGCTACGAGGTTGGCGAGTGCTATGGCTGAGGCTGAAAAGCTGGAAGGGGAAAAGGCGAAATTGACCAAGGGTTTGGCTTCCGAGAAGGGGAAGGTCGAGCAACAGCGTGCCGACTTGGAGGGGCTGCCGAAAAAGTTGATGGACGAGTTTTTTCGCAGCTATGGATTTAGGTGCGCGGCGCTGGTGTGCGCGGAGGATTTTGTGCGCCATTTTGTGTACGGGGAAATGTTGAAGTTGGGGAAGTTATATCCCTTCGCCCCCGAGATGGTGGGATTCGCTAGGGTCAAGGACTAGGATGCACAGCCAAAGGTTCTGACCGGGTATAAGTGGGACAGGGCGGAGGATCGGCTGCGAAACCCCGAGGGTGGACTGGTGACGGGCCAGATGAGTCTGCTCCGGGAGCAGCCGGTGGCGATTCCATATTATTGGCGTCTCGTTGTTGCTTGGCCGGATGATATTTGGGTGCGTCCTTCGTCCGAGGTCGGCGCTGGTGACGGGGCGGGGAGCAGCGCAGCGACTTGTTCTCTCGTTCCTCCCTCTGGGGGAGACGATGCGCAGGACCTCGAGGTAATAACTGAAGAAGATAAGGATGGCAAGCAGGAGGGGTACGAATCTTTATTTTCTTTTGTTAGCGCATATGTGCATATCCGTTCGGTACTTTGGGTCATGGCGATTCTAATCTGTTGTTTATCTTTGTGCAGGTCGTAGACGGGGGAATGGGGCATTAGCTCGGGGGACCGCTGAGTAGCGTACCTTTCATTGTCGGGATCAAGATTTTAATTTGTTTATCTCGTTCTTCATTTCTTTTATTTGTAGGATTCCCAGGATGTTGGGGGAAAAACAGATTTGTTGTAACTTTTGTCGGGTAATTTGGTCGAGACTGTTGCTCGACCGCCCGAGTGACAATTACGTTTTATGTATGTTCTTGTTTTATTGTATTTGTTTGCGGTATTTGTGATGTCTCACGTGGTAAACCGATCTCGGGTAGGTTTGTCCTACTCACCTGTCGCGGGATTTTAATAGGATTGCTTCCGCACCCTGTGTGTTTACCTGGTGTTGGTTTTCCTTATTTATCGTCACCCATTGCTGGTTCCGCGAGCTTCGTAGCTGTTTTCTAATAAAAAAGGAGAAAGAGTTTTATTACCTCGCGTAGTTCCTTCTCGCAGTCTCTTCAGGTCCCCGGTGCTCGTAGATTTATCTTTAGTCGTCCGGTATGATCTGTCGGCCGAACGGGCATACTTGCGTGTGTTCGGGGAGGGGCTTCTGCACTCCTGTTGGTATTTGATGTAATTCGAAATATTGCTTATTACCTTGTCGGTAGTTTTTGTAGAGCCGGTTTTAGATATTCCTGCGAGACTTTCGTTCGGGCATCGTATCATGCCTATCATTTGTCTCGCGAGGCCAGTAGATCGATTCCTGCGAGATTTTTGTTCGGGCATCGTGTCATGCCTATCAGTTTTCTCGCGAGGCCAGTAGATCGATTCCTGCGAGATTTTTGTTCGGGCATCGTGTCATGCCTATCAGTTTTCTCGCGAGGCTTGGTATAAAGATCCCTGCGAGACTTTTGTTCGGGCATCGTATCATGCCTATCATTTGTCTCGTGAAGTTAGTAGGTTGATTCCTGCGAGAATTTTGTTCGGGCATCGTGTTATGCCTATCAGTTTTCTCGTGAGGCCAGTAGATCGATTCCTGCGAGATTTTTGTTCGGGCATCGTGTCATGCCTATCAGTTTTCTCGCGAGGCTTGGTAAAAAGATCCCTGCGAGACTTTTGTTCGGGCATCGTATCATGCCTATCATTTGTCTCGTGAAGTTAGTAGGTTGATTCCTGCGAGACTTTTGTTCGGGCATCGTGTTATGCCTATCATTTGTCTCGCCAGGCCAGTAGATCGGTTCTTGCGAGACTTTTGTTCGGGCATCGTGTTATGCCTATCATTTGTCTCGTGAAGTCAGTAGGCCGTTCGTTTTTTGCGTGACTGTTCCTTTAGTTTTACGAATCATGTGTATTCGTTACTTTTTTGCAGAGTTTTCATTCATGGTTTTATGATTCGTGCCTGTATTGCCCAGTTCGCGAGCCGCGTATATTTGTTCATACTGCTTAGTCCGAAATTAGTGTTTATAATTATCAGCTAGCATTTGTCGCTCATAGGCTAAGATCTGTTGTGTAAATGTTGTTTTATTGCGGAGGCGTTCGTTGCCTTGTAGGCTTTCGTTTAGCCTCTTTAGCGCGATAATTTTGTTCTGTTATCAAAGCGTTCCTTATTTGTGGACTTTCGTTCGTCCTTGTCATAATCAGTTGTTTGAAAAGAGGTCCCGATGGCACTTTTGTGCCATCGGCCCCGAATTTGTTAGTCAATATCATAAATACTGGGCCGTGCTTATAAAATCGCACAGGCGCCCTCGACCACGCGCGGTTGCTCCCGCGCTGGTCCAAAAGTGCAAGGTACCGGGCTGTGCTTATAAGGTTGCACCAATGCCCCTGACCTTACACGGGCATTCCCGTGTAGGTCCAAAAGAAAAGGGCATAAAAGATAGTAATTACACTTTTTACAAGCAGCCTTCCCGCTGCTATGCCTATTCTACTATCATTTTTTTTAAACATAAAACTTCCGGAGGTGAGCCACGTTCCAAGGGCTGGCGAGGATGCGTCCATCGGGACTTTCGAGTTCGTAAGCTCCTTTACCGCGGGCACGGATTACACGGAAAGGGCCTTCCCAATTGGGTTGCAGTTTACCGACATGCTGTCCTGTAGCTTCGACCTTTCTTAACACCAAATCTCCTGGTTCGAATGTCCGAGGTGATACTCGCTTATCAAAGGCTCGTTTTATCCTGCGTTGATATTCTGTGGTTCGGATGCGGGCTTTATCTCGGAGTTCCTGCGCTAGCTCGAGTTCCATTGCTCGTGCTTCTGGGTTGCTTTCCATGGTGTAGGCCGTCATTCTAAGGGAAGGTGCAATGAGTTCGAGCGGTGTGACGGCTTCCATGCCATATACCAGGGAGTACGGCGTTTGCTGGGTTGCCTCGCGGGGAGTGGTTCGATATGCCCAAAGGATTTCATCTAGTTTGTCGGGCCAGTTTTTCCTGTTGGAGGCCACTTTCTTCTTTAATCCGTCCAGAATGGTCCTGTTGGTGACTTCGGCTAGCCCATTGCTGGCGGGGTGGCTGACCGAAGTAAAGTTGCTGCGGATACCTAGGTTCTCTAGGAAGGTCATGGTGACATCTGCGTTAAACTGCATGCCATTGTCAGAGATCAGCGCGTGTGGTATGCCGAAACGGCACACAATATTTCGCCATATAAAATTCTTGGCGGCTTCTGCCGTGATATTGGCTAACGCCTTGGCCTCGACCCATTTTGTAAAATACTCCACAGCCACAATGATCCATCTTTGTTGCTGAACGGCCTTGGGAAAGGGGCCCAGAATGTCGATCCCCCAGAGGTCAAAGGGCCAAGCTCCCGAGATCGTGATCATGTCGTGTCCTGGGACGCTCGATAATCGACAGTGATATTGGCATTTGTCACATTTTCGCGTCATAGTGGCCGCGTCCTGTTGCATTGTGGGCCAATAGTATCCTGCGCGTAAGACTCTTTTTGCCAACGTTTTGGCTCCCTGATGGCTACCACAAAGTCCCTCGTGGACTTCCTCCAACATTTTCCGGGCATCGACTTCTCCGATACATTTAAGCCATGGTCGGGCGTATCCTCTTTTATATAACTGGTGGTTAAACATGGAGTATAAGGGTGCTATCTTTTTTAGCCGTCGGGACGCGAGCGGATCCTCCGGTAAGGTCCCCGAGGTGAGGTATGCTAACATAGGAGCATACCACGTGTCCCCGAGTTCGTAGATGGCACAGGCTTCCTTTCTGTCGCCCGAGATGCTTGACTCGGGAACATCCATTACTATCACCGGGCGGTTCTTATCTAGGTTACCTGCTGCCCCTAATTTCGAGAGGGCGTCTGCTTGACAGTTTTTGTTTCTGGGTACGTGTTCGATGACCACTTTCTCAAATTGGCCTTTTAAGAAATGGAATTATTCATGATATCGACGCAATCGGTCATCATATACACGGCACTCCTCGTTTATTTGTCTGACTGCTAGTTCAGAATCACTGTGGAGATGGACCTCCCGTGCTCCTAGTCCCGCTGCTAACTTGAGGCCGGCTATCATGGCCTCGTATTCGGCGGTGTTATTAGTCACAGGGAATTGGAAGTGGAGTGCGTAGTTGAGTGTTTCTCCCTGAGGGCCTGTGAGGGCTATTCCGGCTCCCGCTCCCTGATGGGAGGAGGCGCCGTCCACATAGAGTGTCCACCTACCATTTACTTCTTCGGGAGCTCCTGAGTATTCCGCTATAAAATCTGCGAACACTTGTGATTTGACGGCATTCTGGGGGTGGAACGAGACGTCGAATTCTGTTAGCTCGAGTGCCCAAGCCAATATGCGGCCCGAGGAATCGAAGTTCGCAAAGGCCTTCTTTAGGGGCACTGCGGTGTATACTTTGACCGGGTGAGATTGAAAGTATGGTCTCAGTTTTCTCGCCGCGATGATAAGGGCATAGGCCGCCTTTTCTATCTGTGTGTACCGAGTCTCGGCATCTCGGAGTACATGGGATATGAAATATATGGGACGTTGTTCGCGCCCTTCTTCCCGCACTAGTGCGGCACTAACCGCATGGTTGGTGGTGGCTAGGTACACTACCAATGTATCTCCCTCTATTGGTCTGCTGAGGCAAGGCGGACTGGCTAGATATCCTTTCACCTTGTCAAAAGCCTCTGTGCATTCCTCTGTCCATTCGAATCTGGCTGACTTGCGCATTGCCTTGAAGAAGGGGAAACAGACATCGCCGGATCGGGCGATGAACCGGTTTAACGCCGCCAGCCGGCCTGTGAGTGTTTGAAGTTCCTTGAGGTTTCATATCTAAGATGGCCTGTGATTTAGAGGGATGTATCTCAATGCCCCTCATGGACACCATGAATCCGAGGAACTTTCCTCCTGTGAGACCAAAGAAGCTTTTCTTCGGATTGAGTTTCATGTCGGCTTGATTTAGGGTCGCGAAAGTCTCGCGTAAATCCTGGACGTGATCCAGGTCGGACATACTCTTGACCAGGAGGTCGTCCACATAGGCTTCTACATTCCGGCCTATTTGCTTGTGGAACACCTTGTTTACCATTCGTTGGAAGGTAGCCCCTGCATTCTTCAGACCGAAGGGCATTACTCGATAGCAGTATAACCCGGAGTGGGTGGTAAAAGCAGTTTTATCTTCATCTTCTGGGCACATTCTGATCTGGTTATACCCCGAGAATGCATCCATAAAACTTAGGAACGCGTGCCCGGAGGTGGAGTCCACTAGTTGGTCTATCTTGGGTAGAGGGAAAGGGTCCATGGGGCATGCTTTATTCAAGTCGGTGTAGTCGATGCACATCCTCCATTCTCCACTGGCCTTTTTGACAAGTACTGGGTTTGCCAACCATTCCGGACAGGTCACATTCCTAATGAACCCAGCGTCTAGCAATTTGGTCACCTCGGCCTTAACCGCTGAACGCCTCTCCGCTCCCATATTTCTTCTCTTTTGGATCACCGGTTTTGCACCCGGCTTAACGTGCAGCCGGTGTTCCGCTATAGACCCCGGGATCCCGGGCATGTCTGCGGCGGTCCATGCGAATACTGCCAGGCTTTCTCGGAGAAAATCGACTAGTTTCTCCCTTGCGCTTCCTTGGACAGCCTTACCGATGTTCAGGAACTTACCGTTTCCGAGGTCGACTCGGTCAACCTCGTCAGCCGGTTCAATGGATGTACTGAGCCCTTTCTTGTCAGTGGGATCTAACACCATAGGTGTTTGCGGGGGTAGGAACTCTCTGCTGGATCGTAAGCGTGGGCCGGCGAGGCCTGGTTTTGCTCCCGTTTTGGCGTCTACTTGATGGATTGCCCCTCCTTGCCCTTTCAGAGAGGTTTGGTAGCATTCCCGGGCCACTTGTTGTTGTCCACACTCCTCACCTACACCGTGGTTGGTAGGGAATTTGATTTTCAGGTGGGGGGAGGACACTATGGCTCCAATTTTGTTCAAAGTGCCCCTGCCGATAATTGCATTGTAGGCAGAAGGGGCGTCTACCACAAGGAAGTCCACCATGGCCTCGGTGGTGCGGGGCGAGGATCCGAATGTCACTTTCATCCGTACCATCCCTTTTGGTTGAAGGGAGTCGCCGGTGAATCCCACTAGTGGTGTTACCTTCTTTCGTGACTCGCTCAGCTGAATTCCCATCTTCTCAAAAGCTGAGAGGTACAGGATATCGGCAGAGCTCCCGGTATCCACGAGGATCCGCTTAACTCCAAATTCTCCCATTTTCAGCCGCAGTACTACAGGGTCGTCATGAGGCCACACAACGGTGCCGAAATCTTTTTCGGAGAAGCATATGGCCTCGTGCATACGGGGTCTCTTTCTCCCAAGGGGCCTCTCAACATTGAGTACAGTAGGGTACGGCTTGGTGGTACTCCTATTTTGTTTCTCGGGGGTCAGCACCTTGTGCCCCCCGCTGATGACATTGATTTCTATGTTCGGTCGCCTACCGGACGTTGCCGGCCCCTTTCCTTTATCTTCTTCGGGCCTTGGCCCCGGGCGTCGGGGCCCCTTGTAATCATCTCGGTAAGAAGCTTTCTTTTGGCGCTCGACTTCCCCATTGTACTCCTTGGTAAGTTTTTTGAAGAACTCTGGCATGATGTATTCGATCAATCTTCCTTCCCTAGCCATCCGTTCTAATATATCCCTCAGCTGGAGGCAATCTCCTGTGGAGTGCCCTTGAGTGCCGTGAAACGAGCACATCATAGTCCCATCTTTCTTCCCGAAGATATCCTTGCGTAGCGGTCTTGGGACGTCGGGCATGTCATTTATTATGTGGTACATCTCGCTTCTCTTCTTGACGAAGGGGGCATATCGGACATAGTGCGGTCGGTAGCCCTCCTTGCCATCTTCACGCCTTTCTGTTTGTGGCCCCAGTACGGTATTTCTCTTCGGTGGTTCTCGTCTTCTAGGCGGGCCGCCACCGAGTTGTCGGTCACGCTGTTGCGGCCTTGGTGATCGGGACCGTGACCTGGGGAACTGGACGGCATCCTCCTCGGCCCGGATGTATCCCTCTGCGAAAGCCAGGAGTTCCGGTAAACCCTTAAACTCCCTTTTTCGGGCGTCGTATCTGAGGGTGCCCGGTCCCCCTTGCCGAAGTCCATTCAGCATAGCTGCCAAGGCGATGTCTTCGCTGTAATTTCGGACCTCCCTAGAGGCCTTTACGAACCTGTTCACAAAGGTCCGAGTTGGCTCTTGGTGTTCCTGCACATATTTTAAGAGGGAGTCGCAGGTCGCTCGCGGGGGTCGGAGCATGTCGTACCGGGCCAGGAAGGCTCTTGCTAGCTGGTCAAAAGTTTTTATCGATCCTTGCTTTAATCGCATGTACCATTCCCAAGCTTCCCCGGTTAAGCAGGTGGTGAAGATACGACACGCGACTGCATCTGATGCTCCATGCAGCCGGAGCCTTTCGTAGAACCCATGCACAAAGTTCTGAGGATCCTGACTATCCCCGCTGCCTTGAAAATAGGGAAGACCGGTGGGGTACTTGAAGTCATTCATGGGGACCTTGTAAAAGTTCCGGGGCTAATGGTCCTGCCAAAATATTCGTCGACCCGGAACGAGTTCCTGCATTCTTTCTTTCCCTTTCAGCTATTCCTTTCTCCACTCCTTTTTTGATCATTGCATTTATCGTTGCCATATCTATCCCCGCGGCCTCGGTTGTGGTGCGTGTTCTTCGCCGCGTTTTAGGGGGTGTTCGGCGACGCTCTTCTCGCGAGTGACGAGACTGGTCATCTTTCCTCGAGTGGTGGGACTGATCGTCTTTCTTCGAGTGTTGAGACCGCTCCTCAGTTTGTTTGGTGGGGCCTTCTCGAGTCCGCTCTGTTCTCGCCCGACCGGCGCTCCTTCTCGAGCTGGCCGCCGCGGATGAGCCTTCGCTCTCTTCCCGTTCGGCCCCAAAGGATAGCCTCCGTCTCGGTCCACCCGTCTGTCTCGTTTCCCCCTCACCTACGAGGGTCTCAAGTTCGGGGTCAGGATTGCCAAAGTCATCATCTGTGTTATGTAGACTGGGCTCTGGGTTGTTCGATCCAGGTCCAGCTCGGATCAACTGTACTACAGGCGGTGGGGGGTGAATCATTCGTACCCCGGGAGCTGAGGTGGGAGTTTGGGGATAATATGGTAGGTTGGGATCGGCCTGTGGGGGGTAATGCGCTAAGGGGGCCGTTTGATACTGCGGGTATGGAGAGGCATATTGGGGGTATGGTGGATAGTTGTAAGGAGGTGGGTATACATACGGCGGAACATACGGAGAGTGGTATTGGGTGTGAATCATCCGGTTTTGTGTGTTTTGGGGAGTCGACCCGATCGGCCCGGTGGCCTGGGCGGTTACTATAGTCGAGTCGATCGGCCTTACAATTGGTGTAGAAACTCCGAGGGACTCCAAGTTTATCCCGGATGGGTTAACCGGTACCCCTTCGGGCGGCATGCCCAGAGAGGGGTTCGGCGGGACGACCGGGTTGGGAGTCTTCTGACTCAGTTTGCCGAGGGGGTTTTTGCTCGTTGTCCCCCCAGTCGGGTCGTCTCGGGGAGTTTTCTTCGAGGGCTCTTTGGGTCGACCGCCCGAGGTTAGGTCGGTCGGGGGCTTCACATTCTCAGTTCGTCGGTTGGATTGTTCCGTCCGCCGAGCTATCTCCTCGGGGGCGATCTTGCCCACGTCGGTTTGTTTGGTCGCGGCAGTCATCTTGCTCAGTTGAGGCTGGGGGCCCCACGGTGGTTGATACGTCCCTTCCCGAAGGGGCCGGGCCGTACTTGGACTCGGTCCAGTAAGGAGAGAGCACGTCCTGTTCTCAGGAAGCAGGCCGTGCGGGGGCCGGTCACAGAACGCGCAGCCCGTCCCGCCTTAGGCGAAGCGGGTCGAGCCGGGGGACACGCGGGGTGTCGGAGGGGTATTAACGCTCTAACCCTTTATAATACCTCTCCAAGATGTGATGAAAAATGCGATCCCCTTTTCTGGGGGGTTCTTTGCCTTATATAGGGCACGCCCTACTGTAGCGGGGTCTTGTCAGCATTAATGACGATGCCCCGCATACTGTAGGGGACGTCCGCATGTTAGGCTGTAATTGGCGCATAGTTTATCTCAGGCCGTACAGCGGGGCCGTGCGTCGACCATTCTTGGCTGTTCGGTTTGCCGGGCTTTGAGTCCCGTTTTGTTTGGTTCCGAGCTGGCCCAGAGGAGGGGTTCGAGGCTCGGTTTGTGTTTATCCTCGGGCTGGCCCCGGGAGGGGGTCCGAATCCCGGGTAGTTTTCTGGGCTCGGGGTGGCCCCGGGAGGGGGTCCGAATCCCGAGTAGTTTTCTGGGCTCGGGTTGGCCCCTGGAGGGGGTCCGAATCCCGAGTCGCTATTTTGGGCCATTGGCCTGTTTGGGCCGATTTGCTATGAATTTATATCTGGAGGCGTTTGGCAGGGCCAGGCCTGGGCCTTTGGAGGGCCATCGGTACATGGGCCTATCAATCCCGGTTGATTGTTTTCTATTTATATAATGAAAGCAACTCTAGTTGCTGGTTGGGTCGGTTCGATGCCTTTAGACGAATTAGCTCTCTCTGACTCCGTCCGTTCTTGATCCAATGTTGAGATTATGATTAATAATCTTAATATACCTATAATGAAACTGTTAGCTATGCTTTGTTCAATAAAGTTAAATGGTCAGTATTTCGCCTGATTACATTTTTCCCGGGGGATTCGGAATTTGTCCGATGCCCTTTGGACCAGAGCTGATCCAAAGAACTTTTTACACCGTCGGATTGAGTGATTAGGTAAAAATAGAAAATTATTCTTTCACCTCCGTCTAAATCAAATATGGTAACTTTTTGTTTCTTATTTGAATACTAAGCTGAACATCAAATAAATGGAGGTTTCCATTACTTCTCAAAGTCTCATTTCTTATTAAACGCTATTCATTAACAATTTTGTTTCAAAAAAATAAATAAATAAAAATATAGAGTTAGAGATAACAATTAGAAATATAAAGTTAGAGATAAACAATTGACTTGTTCAATATTAAATTTTTATTCTAATTCTAACCTATGTCAATATTATCTCTAACTAAAGTGACACTCAATTATATATGAATTGATGCAATTTCATTTTCTTTATTTATTTTATCTGAATAGATTGAAGAATGATTGATCAGTTAATATTATTTCTTTTGATTGAATAAAGATTAGAATTAGAAAATGTTGTGGTTGTTTGAATGAAAATATAGTTTTCAAGCAAACTAATTCAAAAAAAATTGAGCAAATATTGCTGTTATTCAGATATATTTTTTCTTTATCATAATTTGGGTTTTTAAGTTTTTTGTGATCATCTTAGTTTATGCATTAAAAAGAGCTAATGATAAAGATTAGTAAATTTAAAAGAGTTAATGGAGGCACCATTTGTTTTGTTCTGTTAAAAAATGGAGAAGGACAAAATATTCATATATTTCTTTCCAAAATAATTAAAGATCCATTTCCCAATTATAAATATCATCCTAATCCAACGAAGCAGGAAACCTTTGACATAATCTGGTCCAAAGGCCATCGGATAGATTCCGGACCCTTTCCCGGGCATAATATATTAATGTGTAAATAATACAAAGGAAGAGCAGTCCTGCACACTTGATCCTCAGCAATCCAAATTTCTCTCATGTTAACAAATACGAACACTTTAAACTATTTTTATTTTTCTCACGAAAAAGCTTGCACAATACGAACACTTTAAACGATTTTCTCCGTCGCCAATAATACTTCCAACTTAACTGGTGGAGACACGACTGCCAAGAATTCTTCATCTCTTTCCAGCGAAGACATGTACTCTGGTAATAAGCACACCTCCAAATCAATGCTCCCACCTCCCTCCCATCCCGGATATGACGAAATTTTCCCATCAAACTTATTTGCACTGCCGCTACGCGCCGCCACTGCCTTGCCCCAACCAAAATCACAACCATACATATCAAACCGCGGTGAACTGCCCATCATTATGCTATGTATATCAAACATGTGCAAGTTGACCACAAATGGCTTTGCCATATATTTATGCATTACATCTCTGATGGTAGAGTCCGTATAATTAGCAACAGCTTGGTGTGCCAGCCATGCGGCCCAGCCGAGGTTGTTCTCTAGAAGCTCTCCTGCTGTTGTAGTTGTCCTAACAGCATAGACCGAGTTGCCAAAATAGTTTGCTGGGAGTGGGGGTTGTAACCTTGCTCGATTTTGGATTGCCAAACTACAACTTGTTTTCTGGTCAGGAAGGAAGCGTCGAGCACGAATGATGCAGCGCCACATCAGTGCACTCAAAGCTTGAAAAGTGGATATTGTACCTAAATAAAACATATAATATACAATTATGAACGCTTATGTAATTGTTCATCAGCACGGCCATATCATCTTATTTTTCGATATAGAGAGTACGTAGTTTTTAAACGTAAAAGCTCATTTTGGAAGTCAATTTCTTCAAAATTAGAAAATGTAACAAAGAATACATATATACATTGATTTAACCAGAAAATAGCATGCATAAATCTCTCAAATTAAGGATGTACCTTTTCCACATTCTTGGTTTGCTCTCGCCTTCAGCTTTGCGAGGGTTTCACTCGAGAAGTGAAACATCCGCTCTCTCAGAGGCGGAGGAGAAGATCGTACAACAAATTCAGCAGGAGAAGTAAAGGGGAGCTTGATAGGAGGTTCTCCATAGCCTCCTATGAACCACTTGTCATGAACTGGAAATTGGGAGAGCACGACCTCCATCCCGCCAGCTTTGCATCGGGCTATCTCTGCCCATCCATTGAAGAACATCCAGAAAGAGGTGCCGTCGCCGATCGTGTGGTTGAAAGCGCAACCGATGAAGATTCCATCTATTAGCTCTGTAATCTGTACATGTTTAAATGATTTTAACTCTCAAAATTGACAATAACTTGCATACACAAAAAGAAAATATAAAAAATTATCAATTATTGGTGGGGAAACTTTCTGATGTTAGAGAGATGCATCTTAAAATTACCTGTCAGTACACTTTTTTTTAGAGTAATACTTTTTTTCTGGGCAGCAAAATTGCATAATAAAAGTATTTCCCTTTTGAATTGATTGCGTAATACTTTTTTTTCTGGGCAGCAAAATCAGAAAGTTTAGTAGCAGTAATCCTCTTTGCAAACTTTCAGAAAATTCCCCCCCCCCCCCCCCCCCCCAAATAATTGATAATTTTTTATCTTAAAAGTATTACTAAAAAATAGTTTCAATTTACTGCTACTAAAAAAAGTATTACGCAATCAATTCAAGAGGGAAACTTTCTTCTTAAAAGTATTACTGCTACTAAATTATCAATTTTCCCTTTTGAATTGATTGCGTAATACTTTTTTTTCTGGGCAGCAAAATTGCATTGTTATATTACAGTATATATTATTATTATTCAGCACCAAATTATAAATGAAAAATCCAAATTAAACAAAATCCAATCCAAAAATGCAACCAATAAAATGTTTCTTCTTTTCATTTTTGTGTTTACTTTGAGGCTTTTAGATATTTAGTAGCAGTAAAAGTAATGTAAACAATTAGGGTGTCAATGGCACTCTTTTATCCGTTTATCCAATGGCAATGAATATCCATTCTCCAACTATTCTTGATAATTGTGTTACACTTAATTAACCATTAAAACAACTACCAACAGTTTTAACACGTTTATATGTGTGAAATGAATTAATATTTTATTTAGTAAATAATTAATAAAAATAAATATTATATTAGAACTACCCGTTATTTACCCGCTGTCATTTTGTTATTAGACAACCATAACTGATAAAAGATAAAATACATATAAGGTAATTCGTAGCGGGTAAAAGTAGAATACAGATAAGAATAATTTGTAACGAATACGGGTATAAAAATAGTTCCACCCGACCCTTATCATACCCGTTGACACAATGACACAACATTTTACCCTTTCCAATTAAATGTGCTCTCATGTCTTGACTGACCTGAACAGTCAGGAGTGGATTGGTAGACCCGTCAAAATTGACCGCCAGGTCAAGTGGAAAAAACTCTTTCAAAAACACGGGTAAATCCTGACCGTCCGCTGCCACCAAATCAGTCATCCCAATGCCATCCGCCACGGCGTGCACAAACTCCGCCCCCTCCCCCTCGCATCCCACCTCCACGTGGCAAGTTACACCACCACCCTCGCACGTGGCCGCCCTGATTCGGCCTGACAAGGGGTAGAAATGGAAAAGTGCCTCCTCTAGGGAAATCCTCAGGCGTTCGATGATTTGCTCCACCGAGAGGTCGGATGGGTTTTTGAAGAGAAGGCCCTTTTGGATGTAGTTGGCAGAAAGCATGGTCGTGTCCCATGCGCTGAGGTGTAGCTGACGTGGCGATTGGGCATTGGGTCTTGGAGTTACTGCGTAGGTTTTGATCTTGCGAACAGCGGGGGATGGAGAATGCATTTTGTGTGTGAATGAAAGCGGAGAACACTGATTTATTGGAAACTGGTAAGCTGCTGCGATGGCGGGGATCTGTATTTATTGAGTGAGAGTGCCAAGAGGAGAGAAATTCTAATTGGTTATCTAATTCAAATGGTTAGATCAGAGATTACTTTCTGCATATGAAGCAACCTCGAACCTCGGTTTTATGGTAAATTAAGAAAGGCCCCCAGGCCCCACTGCATGGGTATCTGACATTATTTTAAAAATTGTATAATAAGTCAATAATGTTGTAGATTTTTCATTTTGAGGAAAGGCTGATGGTTATCTGACATTAGTTTAAAAATTCAAATTACAAATATTTATTAGACTAAATTAGAAAAAATAAAAATCAGTACTACATGAATACTAATATCACTGAACCTACACCATAAAAGAAACATGGATCCTCTATGCGTACAAAAAAAACTGAAAATTAATTAGAAAAAGCTGGATACTCTATGTTTCATACCGTGACGTGACTAGTTCGCGTGATTTGACTTGTAATTTTCGCTCGAATGCGGTTACGCCACGCGACACACGAGTCACGTTACGTAATCGATTCACATAACGTAACATAACGTGACGTGACCATGAAGTGCCGATCACGACATAACAAATTTTCTTCTCTAGATTGGCCACTACATACGTTGGAAATAAATATTATGCATGTTGTTAACATTAACATGCATAATTTGTACAAAGGAAAGTTCAACGAGAAACTTTGATTGACCGCACGTGTGTGTTTGTAAAGTACTCACCAGTTAGTGGTTCTAATCCAATCTTGATTTTCAAATTTTGAATAGTCAATTCTTGTAGTCCATATAGTCAATTTTTTTTAGATATTCAAATATTTAAAAACAACGATTTAATTACTCCTAATAAAAAAATAATGAAAATGATCTAAAATGTTTAAAAAAGAAATTATGAGTTTTTTTTTTATGAGAAATTATGAGTTTTGATATGCACATAATATTAAGCACCTTTAATCAATCATATAAATTATAAAAAAAAAAATTGAAGTCAAAGTACTAAACAATCTATGGATTCCATAGAGAATCATCAAATCTTTAAAAATATTCTGTTTGTAAAACTAGTAAAAGTATAACTATTATACCCCACCATTATAGCCTATGTGATATATAACGGTACTTATTATAAGAATTGATATCAGAATGTTTTTGTTTAGATCCGGACCATCAGAACCCACGCAACTATTTAAGGAACTCATGCATTTCACCACAGGCTGGAATAGCTCAGATTCTGATCGGACAGTTTGGATCTAAGTTGGTTATTCTCACTTAGGCCGGCCTAAGTTATTTAGTTGAGTACTAAAGTTATGCTGTGTTAAGTTTTTTATTTTTTGGTTAGATATTAGTGGCTTAAAGTATGGTTTATTTTTTATTTTATTTTTTTGTCCACAACTGTAATAAGCTTAATTAATGGAAAAATTGTGTAGGTCTTACAACTTTTTTTTACTTACCTTTTTCATTAACTTTTTTTGGTTTTTTGTTTACTTACCTTGATTGTACTACAAAAACAAAATAAAGAAAACTGAAATAATTTCAATTTTTATTACTCCAAAACATAATGCAAAAGGCTGATATCAGTTCAAACAAGTATTTATAGTATCAGCTTAATTATAGTTGAAACATAGTAGTACAAAATTACGAGTCACATGATTTTTGTAAGGAATGAGAGATAATGAAAAATTAGTAATGAGAAATAACACAAAAAATGTATAATTACTACAAAAAAATTACAAAATTATATAATTTCAAACATAACAGTAAAAATTAATAGAAAGTGTGAAATAATATCATTGCATAATTTCAACAAGATTCAAATGCAATTGCATAATAGCAATATCTTACAAGAGTTCATGCTAGATTTAATCTTTTTTTTTTTAATTTGTCCATGCTAAATGTAATCAAGCTGGTCCATTGATCGTGCTTTTTTAATTTATCTATGTAAACAAAAAGAATATTTTTCTATGCTAGATTCCCTTTTGTCCTTTTTATTTTTCTTTCTGATATAAGTATAACTATTCCCTTTTTAATAGTTATATTCTGTTTCTGATATAAGTATAACTATTCCCTTTTTAATCCGGGTAGATGTGGAGGAAATGTGCCGATATTTTTATTAAAACCCCCAAAAAAAAACAAATTATCAAATATGCTCCCACTCCAACTTTATTTTTTTTTCTACCCTAACCGCCCGTGGGCTGGGCGGTCCACTGTGCATATTTTTTTTTTTTTTTTTTTAAGATTAGATTAGAGACAATATGAATATCAAGATACTGAATTCTTAACGCTAAAAGTTCGAATTTTGTTTGTAAATATTAGTTAGATTACTTCTTTGAAGCATATTTATACTAAAATATGCTAAATTACTTGGAATTATGTTAAATTATGTTGAGTTACACTATATTAAGTTAAATTATACTAAATCACATTACATTACGCTAAAATACGGTAAATTACATATGAATAGGGACGATATCTTCACTGAAAAGGCGAAAAACGACGACGAAATGAAAATCTTAAGTAATTTACTCAATATGTAATTACTTAAGTGAGTTATACTAAATTACTCAATACGCTAAATTACTTAAGTGAGTTATTCTCAAGCTTTCCGAAAAGTGCTCATTTGCTGAAATCGGACACTAAAATACGCTAAAATACGCTAAAATACGCTAAATTACTCAATACGCTAAAATACTCAATACGCTAAATTACTCAATACGCTAAAATACGCTAAATTACTCAATACGCTAAATTACTCAGTACGCTAAAATACGCTAAATTACTCAATACGCTAAATTACTTAATACGCTAAACTACTCAAGACGCTAAAATACGCTAAATTACTCAATACGCTAAAATACGCTAAATTACTCAATACGCTAAATTACTCAATACGCTAAAATACGCTAAATTACTCAATACGCTAAATTACTTAATACGCTAAACTACTCAATACGCTAAAATACGCTAAATTACTCAATACGCTAAAATACGCTAAATTACTCAATACGCTAAATTACTCAATACGCTAAATTACTCAATATGCTAAAATACGCTAAATTACTCAATACGCTAAATTACTTAATACGCTAAACTACTCAATACGCTAAAATACGCTAAATTACTCAATACGCTAAAATACGCTAAATTACTCAAGTGAGTTATACTAAAATACGCTAAATTACTTGGAATTATGTTAAATTACGTTGAATTACACTAAATTACGCTAAATAACAATAACTTTACTAATTATGCTGAAATACGGTAAATTACGCTAAACTACGCAAAATTACGCTAAAGTAGACCGATTCTGTGCCATCTTTCATGAATCATAAAAAATAGTAAAAAAATTCCAAAAATAGTAAAAATTGGTATTCTACAAGTTCATTATGTAACTAATTTACTGAACTACTTGGATTGAATAATAGAAATGAAAATCTTAATCGGAAACTTCAACTCAAGTTTTGAGGGTCTTCCCTTTGTTTTTTGGCGATTATGAATTTTGGAATCCTACATAGCGGGCACGGACGCATGCGCATTTTCTCAAGCTTTCCGAAAAGTGCTCATTTGCTGAAATCGGACACTCGAGCGCCGTTTTATGACCGTTTGAAGTTTCGTCGTCGTTTTTCGCCTTTTCAGTGAAGATATCGTCCCTATTCATATGTAATTTACCGTATTTTAGCGTAATGTAATGTGATTTAGTGTAATTTAACTTAATATAGTGTAACTCAACGTAATTTAACATAATTCCAAGTAATTTAGCGTATTTTAGTATAAATATGCTTCACAGAAGTAATCTAACTAATATTTACAAACAAAATTCGAACTTTTAGCGTTAAGAATTCAGTATCTTGATATTCATATTGTCTCTAATCTAATCTTAAAAAAAAAATAAAAAATAAAAACACTAGCGGACCGCCCAGCTGCTGGGCAGTCAGCTATGGAAATTGGACCACCCAGTTTCTAGGCGGTCAGCTGTGCACAGTGGACCGCCCGGCAGCTGGGCGGTCAGGTGGGAAAAGTGGACCGCCCAGCCCACGGGCGGTTAGGGTAGAAAAAAAATAAAGTTGGAGTGGGAGCAGATTTGATAATTTGTTTTTTTTTGGGGGTTTTAATAAAAATATCGGGGAAATGTGTCAGGGAGCTTTGGCATGTGCGCCACGCAAAATAATTCAAAGGATGGGAAAGTATCCTCCAAAAAAAAAACAAATTATCAAATCTGCTCCCACCCCAACTTTATTTTTATTTCTACCCTAACCGCCCGTGGGATGGGCGGTCCACTTTCCCCACCTGACCGCCCATCAGCTGGGCGGTCCACTGTGCATAGCTGACCGCCCAGCCACTGGGCGGTCTAATTTCCATAGCTGACCGCCCAGCAGCTGGGCGGTCCGCTAGTGTTTTTTTTTTTTTTTTTTAAGATTGGATTAGAGACAATATGAATATCAAGATGCTGAATTCTTAACGCTAAAATTTCAAATTTTTTTTGTAAATATTAGTTAGATTACTTCTATGAAGCATATTTATACTAAAATACGCTAAATTACTTGGAATTATGTTAAATTACGTTGAGTTACACTATATTAAGTTAAATTACACTAAATCACATTACATTACGCTAAAATACGGTAAATTACATATGAATAGGGACGATATCTTCACTGAAAAGGAGAAAAACGACGACGAAACTTCAAACGGTCATAAAACGGCGCTCGAGTGTCCGATTTCAGCAAATGAGCACTTTTCGGAAAGCTTGAGAAAATGCGCATGCGTCCGTGCCCACTATGTAGGATTCCAAAATTCAGAATCGCCAAAAAACAAAGGGAAGACCTTCAAAACTTGAGTTGAAGTTTCCGATTAAGATTTTCATTTCTATTATTCAATCCAAGTAGTTCAGTAAATTAGTTACATAATGAACTTGTAGAATACCAATTTTTACTATTTTTTATGATTCATGAAATATGGCACAGAATCGGTCTACTTTAGCGTAATTTTGTGTAGTTTAGCGTAATTTACCGTATTTCAGCATAATTAGCGAAGTTATTGTTATTTAGCGTAATTTAACATAATTCCAAGTAATTTAGCGTATTTTAGTATAACTCACTTAAGTAGTTTAGCGTATTGAGTAGTTTAGCGTATTGAGTAATTTAGCGTATTGAGTAATTTAGCGTATTTTAGCGTATTGAGTAATTTAGCGTATTGAGTAATTTAGCGTATTTTAGCGTATTGAGTAATTTAGCGTATTTTAGCGTATTGAGTAATTTAGCGTATTTTAGCGTATTGCGTATTTTAGCGTATTTTAGTGTCCGATTTCAGCAAATGAGCACTTTTCGGAAAGCTTGAGAATAACTCACTTAAGTAATTTAGCGTATTGAGTAATTTAGTATAACTCACTTAAGTAATTACATATTGAGTAAATTACTTAAGATTTTCATTTCGTCGTCGTTTTTCGCCTTTTCAGTGAAGATATCGTCCCTATTCATATGTAATTTACCGTATTTTAGCGTAATGTAATGTGATTTAGTGTAATTTAACTTAATATAGTGTAACTTAACGTAATTTAACATAATTCCAAGTAATTTAGCGTATTTTAGTATAAATATGCTTCAAAGAAGTAATCTAACTAATATTTACAAAAAAAATTCGAACTTTTAGCGTTAAGAATTCAGCATCTTGATATTCATATTGTCTCTAATCTAATCTTAAAAAAAAAAACACTAGCGGACCACCCAACTGCTGGGCGGTCAGCTATGGAAATTGGACCGCCCAGTGGCTGGACGGTCAGCTATGCACAGTGGACCGCCCGGCAGCTGGGCGGTCAGGTGGAAAAAGTGGACTGCCCAGCCCACGGGCGGTTAGGGTAGAAATAAAAATAAAGTTGGGATGGGAGCAGATTTGATAATTTGTTTTTTTTTTGGGGTATTAATAAAAATATCGGCCTATTCTAACGCATGAATAAGTCAATAGATAAATTTTTTTTTTTTTTATGAAATAGACTTATATTTTAGTGATGTGATAATCTAAAGTCATTCCGACAAATGATGCTGCGGATGACATCTATGCCTAAAAATCTAATAATCTAACAAGTTCAATGATACATCACATGTAGGAAAAATGAAAATTCAACTCAACTGAGAATTAAAGAGAAATAAATTCAACTCATAAAAATATTTTTCATAATAACAATATTCAATTAATTATATTCAGTTTTTGAATTATTATATAGTCATATTATATCTTTGAAAATTACCTTAACAATTATTATAAATGTTAACTACTTTTATTATTCCCAAAAATATATATACTTAAACTAGTTTCGTGTCCATGCGTTGCAACGGGAATATATTATAAGAGAGAAAAAAAAAAATCTCATACAAAATGACATATTTTTATAAACAAATTTAGACAAAATGACAAACAATATTTCTAAATGATATATTAAATAGTAAATAACATTACTTAAATAATATATTTCATTAAATGATATACATGTTTTTTCAGATGCAGCTTTAATTAGTTAGTGTGACACATATTATACATTTTGAATGTTATGTATAAATGTTAGACCTTTGTATTTTGTGTTTTCCAAAAAACTTGAGGTATTGTGATCAAACAAGCGTTCCAAGGTAAAGTCAATTTACACCTTGTTTGGATGGAGAGTAGAGGAAGGAAGGGGAGGTGAAGAATAGAAGGGAATGGAATGAAATAGAAAGGAAGATTAATATATTTAACCTCTTCGTGTTTGGATGATTAATGAGAGAAAATAAATTTAATTTTTCTTTCCGTCTTATTTCTTGTTTGGTTGATTAAAATTTAGAAGGTTAATGAGAAATTTGGTAGTTGTTATAGGTTTGTGATAAAAAACTTGTATGAGAATTATATATGTAAGATATAGGGTTGAACATTTGTGCTATTTTTTCTAAAAATATTTGCAACAAATTTTTTTTCCATCCGTTACACTCCAAATCGAGAGGAAAACCGATTCTATTGATTATAATGATACAAGGTTAAACCTTTCACCTCCTATACCCTTCACCTCCGACATAATTTTATTAACCAAACACGATTCGACGGAAATTTTTGTGTGTCGTTAGTAAGTTAAATATTGAGTTATGTTTGGTCAACCTAGGGACCATAACAATAACTAGTGTTTTGATGTTTTGAGTTGTCTTTTGATTGACTGCGTGTAGGTTATCTCTATTTTTATATTGAGTATGTAGTTGTTCTGATCCGCTAACGGTGATGTTTAAAAGATTAAACCGATCAGCAATTATAGTGGAGCCTTTTCTCACATTGAATTTCATCATCCAGTCATAAACGAAAACAATATAAAACGGTAAATATAATACCCAACTTACAGAAATACTTCTAGCCCAAAAAAGATGGGCTCCATATATCTGCATAAACCAAAAACTAAAGCCCGATACTCATTTTTTGAGGTATCAATAGTATGATTGTGGTTTAGTTTTGTTCCTTTTTTTTTTTTTTGTCATTCAGAAGCCCGTAGGCAAAGTTGTTTTTACAAAAATTTCTTCCCGGATATTAGATCTCAAATAGAACGCATTTAATGAAAAGACCCGGGTATGATATCAAAATAATGGACCTCTATGCATCCCCCTGTACCAGATGCGAGAAAGGGTATGTATATCCTATCTGTCGCAGTCCATAGATCCATGCCCCCCCTGCTAGCCGATCTGCTACTCGAATTAGCAACTGGAATAGGCTGAAAAATGGCTCAGCAGAGCCATCTGGAAAAACGGCTCAGTAGACCAGCAATAAAATGGCAGATCCAATTGTGTACAACTCGCCACCGTTTGACATACAAACGGCTCAGTAGACCTGATTGCATGTTAACCCAATAACAGTACAAGCTTAGTCAAAAGCATAAAATGGTGAGGCATATTTGTGTATAACAGCCTATTCATATGAATTACTAGTTCAATTTTCTGGAAGGGGGATGAAAAATGGCTCAGCAGAGTTGTACACAATTGGATTTGCCATGTACTTATGCATCATCTCTCTAATAGCAGAGTCAGTATGATTAGCAACTGCTTGGTGTACCAGCCACGCGGCCCAACCGAGGTTGTTGTCTAGAAGCTCTCCAACTGTTGTAGTTGTGCCAATAGGAATGACTGAGTTTCCAAAGGCTACGTTTGGATGCACTCTAGAATAGCTAGAATAGCTACTGTTTAGAATAGTAAATAAGAACAGCTACTGTTTAAGAACAGTGCTAACTCAAGCTATTCAGAATAGTGAAAAAGTTGTTTGGATTGCATAGTAGGAATAGAGTTTGGAGGGAATGAATAGATTAATAATTTATGTGTTAGATTAAATCTTTTTATCAATACGTAATATAAAAATCTTTTTATCCAATACGTAATATAATATTAATTTAATTATTAAATAAAATATTAGATTAAATATAATATAATATTAGTTTAAATATAATACAATATAATATTAATTTAATTACTAAATGTAATATAATATTATTTTAAATATTAAATTGGTATTAAATAAAATATTAGCATAACTATAATATAATATTAGATTAAATATAATACAATATAATATTAATTTAAATGTTAAATGTAATATAATATTATTTTAAATATTAGATTAGTATTAATTAAAATATTATATTAAATATAATACAATATAATATTAATTTAAATGTTAAATGTAATATAATATTATTTTAAATATTAGATTAGTATTAAATACAATATTATATTAAATATAATATAATATTAGATTAATTTTAATACAATATAATATTAATTTAAATGTTAAATGTAATATAATATTATTTTAAATATTAGATTAGTATTAAATAAAATATTATATTAAATATAATATAATATTAGATTAATTTTAATACAATATAATATTAATTTAATTGTTAAATGTAATATAGTATTATTTTAAATATTAGATTAGTATTAAATAAAATATTAGATTAAATATAATATAATCTTAGATTAAATATAATACAATATAATATTAATTTAATTATTAAATGTAATAAAATATTACTTTAAATATTAGATTAGTATTAAATAAATATTAGATTAAATATAATACAATATAATATTAATTTAAATGTTAAATGTAATATAATATTATTTTAAATGTTAGATTAGTATTAAATAAAATATTAGATTAAATTTAATATAATATTAGATTAAATATAATACAATATAATCTTAATTTAATTATTAAATGTAATAAAATATTATTTTAAATATTAGATTAAATATAATATAATATTAGATTAAATATAATACAATATAATATTAATTTAAATATTAAATGTAATAAAATATTATTTTAAATATTAGATTAGTATTAAATATAATATAATATTAGATTAAATATAATACAATATAATATTAATTTAAATGTTAAATGTAATATAATATTATTTTAAATATTAGATTAGTATTAAATAAAATTTTAGATTAAATATAATATAATATTAGATTAAATATAATACAATATAATATAATATTAGATTAAATATAATACAATATAATATTAATTTAATTATTCAATGTAATAAAATATTATTTTAAAAATTAGATTAGTATTAAATAAAATATTAGATTAAATATAATATAATTTTAGATTAAATATAATACAATATAATATTAATTTAAATGTTAAATGTAATAAAATATTATTTTAAATATTAGATTAGTATTAAATAAAATATTATATTAAATATAATATAATATTAGATTAAATATAATACAATATAATATTAATTTAAATGTTAAATGTAATATAATATTATTTTAAATGTTAGATTTGTATTAATATTGAAAGCTCCAATCACTATTCCAACTTTTTGTTAGAATAGTGGAACAACGCTATTCTTCTTGTTCCGAATAGCAAGTAGTACGTTTGGTTGCTCAAGCTATTCGAATAGCAATGCTATTCTAAGAATAGCACTATTCTTAGTGCATCCAAACATACCCAAAATAGTTTGCCATGAGCTGGGGTTTTAGCCTAGTTCGGTTTTGACTAGCCAAACGACAACTTGTTTTCTGGTCAGGAGACAAGCATCGAGCACGTATAATGCAACGCCACATCAAGGCACTCAAAGCTTGAAAAGTTGATATTGTACCTACATGAAACATTATAATATACAATTATATAAAATATATTTCAAATATTTATTAACACTCCTGTAATTCTTCATAAGCATGGTCAAAGTCAATTTCCTCAAAATTAGAAAATGTATCAAAGAATACATATTTACATTGATTTGATCAAGAACAACATGCACAAAATATCTCAAAGATTAAAGGTTGTACATTTTCCACATTCTTGGTTCGCTGTTGCCTTCAGCTCTGCAAGGGTTCCGTTAGAGAAGTGAAACATTCGCTCTCTCAGAGGCGGTGGAGCAAACCGCACAATAAATTCTGCAGGAGAAGAGTAGGAGAGCTTGATAGGAGGTTCTTCGTAGCCTCCTATGAACCACCTGTCATGAACTGGAAGCCAAGAGAGACTGACCTCATTCCCTGTTGCTTTGCATCGGGCTATCTCTGCCCATGCATTGAAGAACATCCAGTACGAGGTACCATCGCCAATCGCGTGGTTGAAAACGCAACCAATGAAAATTCCGTCCATTAGCTCTGTAACCTGTAATTGTTTAAATTAATTATTCGAACTCTCAAAATTGAACATAACATCATGGTTCAAAAAATCGGAATCGGAATCGGAATCGGATTTTTGACCGTGGAATCCGAATCGGATGAATCGGCCGGAATCGGAAGAATCGGATCGGTAACTCGGGTTTTTTTGGCAGAAGCCTTGTTTTGTAGCCAAAAAGTAGGAAAAAATTGATAAAAATAATTTGCAAAAAAACTATGTTAATTAAGACAATATTACACTCAATAATCCACTAATTATATAATGTATTACAAACATTACAAATAGAACACACTTTTATTGCCAGAAGCTATGTCGAGCTGGCTGGATCAGTTATACCTTATTTATTTATTTATTTATTTTGTATTTTTTGATTATTGCTTTGCGGCTCAGTTATACCTTATTATTTATACACTTTTTATATATTTATCATTTTTAAATTCCATTATATCCTTTTTTTTATTTTCTATTAAAACCTCTATAAGAACATTATTTTTATACCTATGCTTTGCGTTAAATATCTTTTTATAATTGAAAATGGTTATATTTACTGTCTCTTAACACATTATGCATTTTTTATTTTTGTATTTTTCATGTTTTATAGATTAATAAAATTTTAAAACCCAATGATTGCTTTATTTTTGTATCAATGCTTAGCTTTACCGATATCTTGTATTAATTATAATATTTTAGTTAAAGATTGTTATGAGACATTCAATTTATTCTTACTTCCACTAATATTTTAGTTAAAGATTGTTGTGATAAATTAATACATGAGGGCCTTTCACTAGAATTTCCCCAGTGACCCATTTTTGTCGCTGCCTCGGAACTCGGAAGATTCCTTTGAATAAAATAACTTGTTGAAAGGAAAGGAATTTAATCCATTTGAATAAAAATTTTGGGTCCGGCACCGAATTCAATTCTCAGAGATATCTCATATGTTGCATTACTTGTTGAAAAATCAAAAGTTCAAAACAGTGGACCCCACGCACCTCTCTTCCTTCTCTTCCTTTTGTTTTTCCCTTCTCTCCCGTTCGCGCAAGACACAGGAAGCAGTCCTTCTCTTCCTTCTCTTTTTCCCTTCTCTCCCGTTTGCGCAAGAAACAGGAAGCACAGTCCCTTCTCTTCCTTCTCTTTTTCCCTTCTCTCCCGTTCGCGCAAAGAAATCGGAATTTTTTGAAATGAAATCGGCTCAAATCGGCTTGACTCGGCTGACTCGGCGAGAAAAATCGGAAACTCGGCCGATTCGGCACTGTTCATCCGAGTTTTCATGAGAAACTCGCACAGGCGCCGGAATCGGGTAAAACTCGGCCCGGTCCCGTCCGATTCCGAGTTGAATCGGCCGATTTGACTCGGAATCGGCCGATTTTTTGAACCATGCATAACATCCTTGCTAAAAAAATTATAATGATTACCAAATTTAGGAGGGAAAACTTTATAGACTTAGAGAGATGCATCAAAAAAATTATCTGCAAGTATACAATTTTTTTGAACATGTCTCCGTATTAAAATGTGCTTAAAGACCAAATTTTACAAAAAAAAATTTGGAACTTTTTCCTATTTTTTGAATTTTTTTAAATCACTGTTTTTCATTCCGGACCTTTCTATATTAAAACAGTGATTCTTCAAAATTCCTAAAAAATAGTAAAAGGTTTCTGAATGTAAAATTTATTCTCCAAGCACATTTTAATATGAAGAACATATTAACTGTTGAGCACTTCATATCGACTATTTGAACTTTAAAATATGAAGAACATGAAGCGCTTGGACGAAGCACTTTGAAGTTCAAAATACAAATCGAACAAAGTATGTACTCCTGCATGAAAGAATTTTACTCGTTGAACTTCAAAAAAAAGAAAATTTATAAAAGAATACTAGGGATCTAGAATTGTGCTTCTTAAGATTCCAGTCAGCACCATATATAATATGCTTGGAAGCGACTTGTTGCATTTTTTTTCATTTCTTCATATAGTGGTGGACTGCCATCTCAGGAAATGACAGAAAGGACGCAACATTTAACATCTACCAATTGAAAAAAATTCTCAACTGACCTGAACAGCGAGGAGTGGGTTGGTACACCCGTCAAAATTGACCGCCAGGTCAAGAGGGAAAAACTCTTTCAAAAACTTGGGTAAATCCTGACCGTCCGCTGCCACCACATCAGCGATCCCAATGCCATCCGCCACGGCGTGCACAAACTCCGCCACTTCCCCCTCGCACCCCACCTCCACGTGGCACGTGACACCACCTCCTTCGCACGTGTCCGCCCTAATCCGGCCTGACAAGGGGTAGAAGTGGAAAAGTGCCTCCTCTAGAGAACTCCTCAACCGTTCGATGATTTGCTCCGGTGAGAGGTCGGATGGTTTTTTGAACAGGAGGCCCTTTTGGATATAGTGGGGAGAGAGCATGGCCGTGTCCCATGCGCTGAGGTGAAGTTGACGTGGGGCTTCGGGATTGGGCCTTGGAGTTACTGCGTAGGTTTTGACGGTGCGCACAGCAGGGAACGGAGAAGGCATTTTGTGGGAACCCATTTTTACAGCGTGATTTTTGGTGTGTACAGCGAACCCATTTTTCACGGACCAAAATGCCCCTACAGCAAAGGCGGGGATATACCGTGCAGGGATTTCCAGGGCAGGAGATCAAGCTGAGCAGGGGCATTTTGGTCCGTGAAAAATGGGTTCGCTGTACACACCAAAATTTACGCTGTAAAAATGGATTCCCCATTTTGTGTGGGAATGGAAGCCGAGAACACTAATTTATAGCCTTATAGGGGACTAGTAGCTGCCAAGCTGTTGCGATGGTGGGATTCGTTGACTTCACATCCTCCCCTTTACCGTAATAGGGAATCTTTTACAATTATTGGATCTGGACCATTCTTTATAACTTGGCACGAATCTCAAAGCCTAATAATACTGCCCCTGCACTAGCCCGAAGCGGCTGAGACGGGTCTGATCGGAATAAGATGTTTCTCGCTCAAACTAGAAATGGAATCGGAATTCCCGCTCGTTGGTTGATCGGAACAAAAATTTAGAAGAGAGATGATTTCACTTGACGGGACTTGAGAGGGGATATTTTCTCCAACGAAATCGCAGCGAAAATGGAGGTATTTGGCGAGAAATGATTTCGCCAAACTGAAATTACACGGTTGCTCTCGTTGCTGTTGGGAAAGTCGCGGCTGAAGAGGAAGAAGAGGCGGAGGGATACCTGAAGTGTGGGCCGAGTCACCGGGTCGCCGTGAGTTTCAGGGACGCCTTCGTTTTTGCTTCGCCTTCTCTTCTCTTCGTTTTGAGTTTCAGACCCTTCTTCTTTCTCCATTTCTCTCCCATGGCAGGTTTAGGAAGAAACTTTTAGTGATGGCATTGTTTTGTAAATTAAGGAAACTTTTGAGGTTTTTTTATAGAATAAAATATTGAATTCTGTCGTGCAATTTAATTCTTCCGATATGTAAAATTCAATTCCAAATCCATTCTAATTATTTCTTTTCTATTGAATTGAATTCTATTTTACAAAATATTTGTTCCGATCATAGTGTTAATCTCAAACCGTAAAGTGAACGGGTCCTCTCCTTGGTACCTGCCCAACAACAGTGTTTTTCCACAAAGACAAAATTAATTGTACGAAAAAAATAAACAAAACTTGACAACTTCTGTACATTATTTCAAATATAAGTATCTTCAGAACTAAGTTAAATATGTTCATTTAAACCTCTATAAAGAGAAAGGCAAAAAAAAGAAAAGAAAAAATAATACTAAGAGCATTCGGCAAAACAGTCAAAATCTATGTACAAGATATCTTCATATATAAACATTGATTAAGCTCCAAATCACCACGGCATAATCAAATCTCATAAAAAGCATCAACTAACCAGAAGTCAAACAGGAGGTCTCATAGTGGTTGATGTCGCCGGCGAGCGACACATCGGACAAGTCGAGTGCAATCTCAACCATTTATTGATGCACTCAATATGGAAAAAGTGTTTACAAACCGGTATTCGTTTCACCGTCTCCCCAGTTTGCAAAATGCTCAAGCAGATAGCACACTGCGCCCATCGGTTGCTGTTGCTCTCACTACTTTCACAACTGTTGTTGCTGTTGTTTTCCCTTTCGTACTTAAATGTCGGAAAAGTTGTTATTTCACGGTCATCTAACCCCGTATCTATGTCGATATTATTATAAGTTGTGCTTGAAATCATGCTCAACCTCCTTGACTGTTCCATTAGGCTGTGAATATAGAACACGAGAAAAACGATTGCTGAGCCGACGAGAAAGAAGACGACCCAAATGGTGCCGGCGCACAAGTACAACAGTATGACGAAGGAAACAAATGGGGCTAGAAGTAGGAAAATCATGCTGCACTTTCTGTTGCCACAACAGGTGGCTGTCACAGACCTGTAACAGATCCCAGGTGGTAGCATTGATATAAGCTAGCTTGAGGTGAGGTATCTTGGAGTGTAATTAAAATGGTATTATGTTATATCAACGGAGCTCGCTCTCTATAAAATGTATCAAGTGAAGAGGAAGGACTTCAATTTGTTCTAGATTCAATTGATAAATGCTTTGACCTATCCAAACTACGATTTTAATTTGGTGAGACTTGCTGATTTGATCCTTTGTTATTTTAATGGACTCTGATAACAGTCCCTGTACCATAACTACTATAACTATCTGGGAACTGCAAAAACTCTAGTATTGAATTTTTTTTTTCTAAAGTATTAATACCTATTCACGGAAGTATTTATACTAATGAGGTGAATAATTTTTACGTAAATAATGGTCCCTCCAACCAAATTCCCCAAACGCCCTTGCACCATAACTACCATAATTGTCTGGGGGACCGCAAAAACTCCAATGTTGAATTTTTTTTCTTCTAAAGTATTAATACCTATGCACGAAAGTATATATACCTATGAGGTGAACAATTTTTACATAAATAATTGTCTCCCAAACGTTCCCGCATCATAAATATTTGTGGGGCCTCAAACTAAATTGGGGAGGGGGGACCGTACACGTTTTTAAAAATATTAATATTGCCATAACTATATGTGGAGACTGCAAAACTTGATATTTTTTTTACATATGTAGTTGGATGACGTCTGAAAATAATAATATCAAGTATTGCAAATATTTATACCTATGCACTGGAGTATTTATATGTATATATATTGTACAAAGTTTAATCTTCAGGCATTTGATCATATCAAGTTACACATCAAGTATTTATATCTTATTGTAAGTATTTATACATATGCACTGAAGTATTTATTTCTATGAGGGTAACTATTTTTATTAGATGAAGGTTGACGCGGAGACGATTGGAGAATGTTGATGTGGAGATACGAGGTCTCCACTACTTCATTAGAGGAAAGTTGATAATTTGAGGACTGAAAAAGAGATGATCATAACAAGTTACACATTAAAGTATTAATATCTTATTTTTCAAGTATTAATTAATATTTATATTTTAAGTTTATACCTATGAAGATTGACGCGGAGACGAGTACGGAACTGGAAAAGGAGACCATATAATTAGCGGGAATCATAGGGAATTCATATAATTATTCTATTTTGATAGATGTAAGTTAGGCCCCATTTTTTTAATTTTTTAGACGTGTCTAATGCTTAAGGTACAATTAATGGCATAATTAAATGAGTTAGTTATTATTTCTAAAGTACATGCAGTGTTCTGTCAACGTCTCAAGAATGTTCGTATAGTACTACATATTTTTGTTTTAAAATAAATGATAGAGACTAATCATTTTACTTTAAATATTTACATAAAAAAAAGAGTGAGGCTACGGTGCTATGCATAGCATTATTTGGGTCTGTGCTATGGCTCAAAATTTAACTTTTTAAAATTCTAACGGTCGATCCGAACCGTTCAACATGATTATAAAATGAATATGTACTTACAACCAAATTTTACATTTTTCGAATTTTTTTACTATTTTTTCGAAAATCACTTGATTTGAACATTCTGGACCATCCAAAAACAGCATATCTAAAAAAATAGTAAAAGTTCGAAAAAATGTAAAATTTGGTTTGCAAGTACATATTCATTTTATAATCATGTTAAACGGTTCGGATCGACCTTTAGAATTTTGAAAACTCAAATTTTGAGCCGTAGCACAGACCCAATCCGTGCTATGCATAGCACCGTAGCCTCACTCTAAAAAAAATCATAGCGGGGTACCGTGTGAAATAAATAATTAAAACCGTTAAATTAATGGCACTTTATTTGGGGGTGGTTTCTGGAAGCCGGATTCAAGTGTCCTTTTCTACGTTGTTGTAATTTGGTGACTGAGATTTTGTTTGAACTTTGAACACAGAATGATAAAACCGGAATGGAAAAGCATGACCCGTTAAAAATTTTCATTCATGTATTTCGATAAAGAAACTTTTTTATGTACAAATTTCAACGAATTTGAATTGTTGGAATCAGAAAAGCAGAATTCTGCTTTTCTCTAAAAAAAACAACAGAATCAGATCCGATAAAACCAACGAGGCACAAAATCCAAGAAATTTTGTGCCGCCGGACACCTCAACTAACTCATATATGCAGAAGTTGATAATTTTTTTTTTTTTGAATAATAAGTTAATAAGTTGTTGTCTGCAAAGTAAAGAGAAAATGACTGAAAAAAAAAATTATTGTAGACCACAAATAAAGAATTGCACGTAACGTAGTCAACATAACACAGAAAAATCTCAAAATGAAATGCTGACGCTTTCAGTACATTACAAGTAGAATTATTAACATAATTTGTTGAAATAAATCTGATGCGCAGTAACCCGTCTAGATACATCAATATATGAGTATTTTTAAAAAGCATCATACGTATAAAATATAAATAGAATAATTAATTGTAACGATATTTTCATCGAAAGGTACAGCACATCTGATGTTAAATGTTGCTCAGCCAGATTTTTTTTTTCTTGACTAAAAAGATGGTGATGTCTATTTAATAATTGTATTTAAAAAAAAGAAAATAAAAGTATTTACCAGGATTGAATTTAGAAGAAAAAGAAAGAAACAAAGAAAAAAACAACTTTGCCACCGAGCCGAAATTTTTTTAGTTACCACTCCAATAATTCGAAATTATACAACCACCACCCAAAACTCTAGATTTCAAATTTTACCACCCACTGGTGATGCGCATCCAAATTTGATGCGTACCAAATTTTTCAATGCGCAGCTGGGGATGCGCACCAAATTAATTATTTTATTTTAATTTTTGTTGCGTACTCTTAGAAAGTGCACTATTTTTTTTTGTTCCGTTCTAATCTATTTGAAAATTTTGGACTAAATATTTTTTTTTTTCTATTCTATTTTGTTTTGTGGTGTTTAGAATTCCCGTCTCACATGACTTTACAAGAGTATTCACAATTTCAGATGAAGATCTCTGTCTTGAGATATGCCTCAAATTTTGAGCTTATTGATTTTTTATGAACAATTACAGGTCACTGCACTGCACCTAGCTGATCTAGCTGATAACAAAGCGGACGCGTCCGATTCAAATCGGTCCGAAAACAGTCCGATCCGTTTTATAAAGATCTGTATGTGCTTGATCTAATACAATATTGATGCGGCGCTATGCTGTAGGCCATAAATCTGGCGCAACAGGTAATTTCATAAAGAAGTAAAGAAAAACGAAGAGGCGCTACTACATGAATCTGTTGGCTCGGGTTCTCCAGTATCCGAGATCGGACGGCTTCAAGTATCGTCCAACTTTTGCTTCGCATCCGATATGGGGTTCATAATTCCTCTATCGCTAAGGTAGTGTTCGGTGAAGTGTTTGACAAGAGAAATTTAAGAAAGTGAGTCTTTAGCTTTCTTAAGGAGGCTTAATTGCTTAAATTATGTAGAATTGAGGCTTAAAAATTAGAATAAGCTTAAGAATGTGGGTAAAATGAAGCTTAAGAGAGTAATTTTAAGTTTTGCAAAGTAGCAAGTGTTTGGCAAACTTAAGACTACTTAGTTCCCTAAGGAGCTCTAAAGTGGGTGTGCCGAACACCTCTGCATCTAAAAGCTTAGCAAGATACAGAACAGAAGCTGTTGTAGTTTGTTATCTGTAAAGAAATAATTGTTGTTACAAAATATTATAAACTTATAGTTTAATTTGTATTATTAATTCAAAAAATTTAAATGTCGATTTCAAACATGTAATCATGTTAATATTCATGAGACATACATGTAAATAAATTTAAAAATTTTAAGTTTATTTATTAATAATGAATCAAGTGATAGAAAATGAACAAATCTAGTAAATTATGATTCATGAGTTATTAAAATTCATTCATTTTTTTATTACTTGATTTAGTTTTAAATGAATTCTAAATATCATTGTGTATGTATCTCTTATAAAAATAAACAAGATCAATGGTTTGAATTTCACATATAAATTTAAATTTTAAAATATAAATAAATATTAAAATATAAATAAATAAGTGAGCTGTTTATAATATTTTGTAGGGGTGAAAACGGAGCGAATACGGAGCGGTGATAAAACTATATTCATATTTCTTTTTAATTTTCCGGATACGGATACGGATCGAATATCAGCCGGATACGGATCGGATCGAATATTTATTAAAATAATATTAAAAAATACCAAATTTTATAATATTTATCTAATTTTAATGGTAAATAACAATATTTTTTCATAATATATATTAAAATATATCATATATATCTACTATTCGAATACGGATAATTGAAACGTAAAACCATATCAGTATTCATATCCACACGGATATTCAGATATCAGATATCCACATCTAATTTTTTAAATACATATCGAATACGAATCGGATATTATCCATACTGTTATCACCCCTAATTTTGTAGCACCAAATACCCTTTTCTACAGACCCTAATGGGTGGAGGTCATTCCGGCATTCCACCGAACCAGGGTTGACCTATACAGAGACTAAATTGAGCGTGTATTATTATTTACCAGTATCCAAAAACAAAAGGAGCGGTTGCTCTTGACAGCAATAATTTCGCGGTCATTAAAATTTATCTCTAAGATTTTTGCTAATTGCTTATAAAACCCCTTCTATCCCAACAGGCTGATTAACCCAATCTGTCTGCATCCATGAAAGAAAGGTATCTAATCTCATGGAGATCATCGTAGGATCAGAATATCTATCTGACAAATATCTATCAGATTATCTAACTGAATTTCATCAATTTAATGGATAATTATTTTTTAAATTTCTTTAACTTGAACTGGACGATATTCTCTTCTTCAACCTCAGTATTTGAGTGAATTTCTCGATCCTTTGAAATTCCGTATTCTTCTTTGTTACTTGTCCTAATTCTCTTTTCTCTCATATTTTTTTTCCAAAAAACTTGACTGATGCCTATAATGGATGTGACCATTGAATTTGAACAGCTCAAACATTGGAGGGACAAAGAAAAACCTATTGGCAAGACAACACTAAAATCATAACATCTTTTTAAATATTAGTTAAATTTATAATTACCAACATCATCAGTTCTGTCTTGTACTAACCGAAACTGACATAGCCCTTAGTAAAAAGAAGGAATGACATCTTTTCAACTTAAAGAAAAAATGTATATCTGATTGTCCAATGACCAACAGTTGCCTTTTATCCTCAACAATGGATATATTTGCAATTCGTCAGTAGGGAAACATATTGAAAATGAAATCTAAAGAAATGACAGCACATTATATGTACAAAACATAAAATCTCAATCTCTATACAACATTATAACAGGAAGACTGAATTTCATGAATAAAAACCAAAACCTAATTAAAGCCCTTCAATTAATCTAGACTGGAGGTTGCGCCTCATTAGCCGACATGACTATTGTGCGGCACATCGGACAGGTCGAGTGCGAGCTCAGCCACATGTCTATACACTCAGCATGAAACAAATGCTTACAAGCCGGTAGGTTTCTCACCATCTCCCCTATCTGCACAGTCCCGATACAAATAGCGCATTGTGCCCATCCATTGCCATCAATCCCATTACTGCTATCCTTGCAATATCTCTCGTACTGAAAGGATGGCAGAGCTGCAATGGCTGATGCATCAAGCCCTGCCTCTGCCTCTACATCTAAGAAAAAGGCCCTAACTGGTATCAGGTTCGGTACTTGCCTCGATCCCGTTAACCAGTAAGTGTACAAGGATGATAGAAAAGCAGCGGCGCAGAGGTATATAGTGGCCCAAACAATACCTGAGAAGTAAAACAAGAGGAAGAAGCAGGAAAGAATTGAAATTGTAAAGAAAAAAATGGTGACACAAATGCCTCCATTTAGGCATGGAGACCTCACCGCACGCCGTTGGGAGAATTGGAACATGGAATTCAACATTGCTGATATGTTTTGATTTTCGATTATTAGTGTGTGTGTGTGTGTGTGTATATATGTGGTGTGGTGTATTGGTTAAATGACATTATAAGTCAACTAAAATGAAAAGGGTTTGTACATATATATCTTTACGAAATAGTACAAGATAAGGTTTGTTTTCTTTTTCTTTTTATTTTTTTAATTTGAGGACATTTTTATTTGCGATTGGGTTTTTGTATATATTTAGCTGTTCCCTTTCTCTTGTAAGAAAGAGCAATATATATTTAATGCTGTGATTTAAAATATATGTAATCTCTAACGGCCGTCTAAGTACGATCTTGTAGAAAAGTATTTCTAACAATAAATAATGAGAGGCTATATTTTAATTTTCTTAATGTCAATGTCTCATGATGTCGATGCGAGCAAATCATGAATATTCCATATTCTTCGTTGAAGAAGCAAGCAATGAAAAAAATAAAAAAAATAAAGTACGGTAATATTTAGTCATTAATTACGTTAACATGATGTCGATATTCACTTCTCCAATCGATCATCAATATAGCATTTTGGCAATTCTCTCAAATTTTCTCCGTCCCAACTAGACCCCTATTTTTCTTCAAAAAAAAAAAATTGTCCGGATAAAGTCCAACTTAGAAACCTAAAATTCTAAATTAAACCTCTAAAAAACTGCTAGAATTTTTTTGAAAGTTTATTGCTCTTCTTGATCCATCAATCTTTGGTTAGGGAGCGACTAATAGTCCCCTTCATTTTGTCCCCTAAACATCCCCTGGCTAACTGATGCATAAAGTACGACGGAAACCACTAACTACTTGGGGGGACCACTAACTATTTGTGAGACCGCCTATATTTGAAAAAAGTTACAACTAGTGCACACATGTATGGATACTTATGCGCGCAAGTATTAATATATAATATCTCAAATATTCATACCTAAAGCATCAAGTATTTAAAAAAAAAAAACTGAACATTAACTTTCTTTTCTTTCTTATTACACACTCATCTTTTATAAATTTTAGAGATGGGTTTTTTTTTTCTGTTTGATCTCGTCAATATTTCTGACGATCTGTAAAAATTTTGCGAATCTAAAACCACAAATATCTTCTACATAATTTTCTCTTTCAAATGAGATCCATGATGAAATACTTTTGGGTTCTCCATCGTTCAAGTATTTATAACTCGTCATGTAAGTATTCATACATCATCGAGCAAGTATTCATACCTCGTCAAGTATTCATCTCTAAAATGTCAAGTATTCTTCTCTAAAATATCGAGTATTTATACTTACGCAGTAAAGTGTGAATATTTATGTTATAAAGTATTTATAAGAAATCCACAAACTTGGCTTGAGCATTAACTACCTGGGAGACCACTACCGACCTGAGGGGACTGCAAACATCGCTTGAAAACGACAAAGATAGGGACCACACACGGAAAACCAAGGACAAGCGAATGCGTAACGACCATCGCAAGTGTCAGGCTGTAATTGTTGTAAACAATATTCATCTCTAAAATATCAAGTATTCATACTTACGCATTCAAGTGTGAATTTTTATGTTGTAAAGTATTCCTGAGAAACCCTAAACGTGCTCCATGCATTAATTATCTGGGGGGACCACTACCTACATGGGGGGAGGACCGCAGACGTCACTGGAAAGCGATAGCTACGAGGACCACAAGCGCAAAAACGGATGCGTAACCACCACACAATCGACAACACTATAGTTTTAGTAAAACTATTAATATCTAAAATTGTAAGTATTCATACTTATAACTGAAGTATGAATTGTTACGTTATAAAGTATCTTAATTTAATATATATATATATATATATATATATATATATATATATATATAGGACATGGCTAGCGTGCTACGCGTAGCATAGAGCACTCCGTGCTACGGCTCACTTTTTGAGTTTTCAAAATTCTAACGGTCGATCCGAACCGTTGAACATGATCTCCATATTAATATGTACTTGTAAACCAAATTTTACATTTTTTAGAATTTTTTTACTATTTATTAAGCCACTTTGAAAAAACACTAATTTGTACACAACAGTAAAATATGCTGGACCATTGGATCAGCGATTTTCAAAGTGGCTTAATAAATAGTAAAAAAATTCTAAAAAATGTAAAATTTGGTTTGCAAGTACATATTAATATGGAGATCATGTTCAACGGTTCGGATCGACCGTTAGGATTTTGAAAAATCAAAAAGTGAGCCGTAGCACGGAGAGGCCCTATGCTACGCGTAGCATATTAGCCAAATCCTATATATATATATATATATATATAGAGATTGGCTAATGTGCTAACGTTATAACTTCGGCCGAAGTTATAACGAGTCGTTTATTAGTTTTTAAAATCCAAACAACCGATCCGAACCGTTCAACTTTTTCTAAATATTGAAATGTGCTTGGAGACCAAATTTTACATTTTTTGGAATTTTTTTGCTATTTATTAAGCCACTTTGAAAATCGCAGATCTGCTGTGAATAGTAAAAAACAGCAAAAGCCCACATATATATAGGGGCTGGCTACTATGCTTATATAAGCAAAAGCCCACATATGCTTATAACTCATTTTTGCGTTTCCAATGTTCAAATGGTCGATCCGACCGTTCATCTTGTTCTCCATATTAATATGTGCTTGGAGACTAAATTTTACATTTTTCTGAATTTTTTTACTATTTATTAAGCCACTTTGAAAATTGCTGATCTGGGTGAACAGTAAAAACAGTGTTTCCAAAATTCTGGACCATATGATCAGCAATTTTCAAAGTGGCTTAATAAATAGTAAAAAAA